>OMLC01100995.1:0-29250 GCA_900302585.1 Regalecus glesne
ACACACCTCAGCAGGTGAGCCACCGAGGGATAAACGCTGACACCACGTTTATGGAAATGGTTTACTCGTTTGGTTGAAGCTGTTCTGAGCTGTTCATTGGGTGGTTTGGGTCACTTCCCTTGAAAAAGAGGACGGACTTGGAGGTGGAAAAAAAGACATGCAAAAATTGCAGACACAGCTATAGATGAGCTCTCTCTGAAACACACACACACACGTGTGTGTGTGTGTGTGTGTGTGTATGTATGTATGTATGTATGTATGTATGTATGTATGTATGTATGTATATATATATATATACACACACACACACATGCATGTGTGTATAATGTTTTTTCACACCCCGTGTGGCAGAAAAACACATAATTTCATAATAGTGTCATTTTAAAAGTGAAGTAAAAATACACATTGGATAATTTGATTGCTAAATAAAGCACACAGAAAGCCTTCCCGTGTTAAGGTAAATGTGATACATAGCCTACATTGTACAGTGCTTTGAGTGGTAGCTAGACTAGAAAGCCCTAGATAAAATGAGCCCATTTATAGAGCCATAGCTCAGGACGTAGGTTGGTTATCTAGAAATTCAAGGAATTTTGGTTCAGCCCCCGGCTCCTTCAAAATAGCATGTTAATGTGCCCTTGAGCAAGACACTGCACCCCTAATTGCTCAAGTCCTGCAATAAAATGGTAACCTGTCCAGGGTGTTTCTCAACTTTTACCCAGTAACCACTGGGATAGGCTCCTGCATGACTCTATGACCTGATTTTGAAAAAGCAATTGACAGTGTATAGATGGAGTACCATAAACACCTTAACCAATGGCATGAAATAAAATCCAGACCAAATTATTCAATGGTTCTTAACTATATGCATGCAAACACACCCATCACCCTCACCTTGCTATCTAGTTTCTTCATAGTGACCAAGTCCAGAGACTTGAGGGAGTGGCCAGAGGGGGAGATGAAGTAGAGGCAGGCATGGACACGTGAGTCATGGTAATTGTGAAGTGAGCGCCTGATCTTCAGCTCCTCCTGTAGGTAGTTCTCAAACTGATGGTCAATATAGTCCACCACCGGCTGATAGCTGCAAAGAGAGAGATGGGTTTTTAGGTTTTTAAGCAGTCCAAGCAGGGTTAATGAGTTTTCTACATGTGCCAGGACAATGTTAAGAAATACACAAACTGACTAATCCCAACTCTTAGCACTTGATTTAAAAAGAACACTTTTTAGGTATTATAACCAAAGGAAAGCACCCCAGAAGCCATATACATGGCCCTGTTAATTTCCTCTACAAATACATAAAAAAGCATGTGCTTGTTTATGCAAACAGCACTTTCAGTTATACGCTCTTTCATCACATTATTCTTCTCTACAGCCCACCTCTCCTGTTTATTCATCTGGTCACCAAAACCAACTGTGTTCACCACAGTGAGGCGAAGCCGCACATTACTCTCCTGCAGGTCATAGGTCTGGGCCCTCAGCTTCACCTTTGGCTCGAAATGGGAGGACTCAAAGTTCTCAAAGTTGGTGTTGAATAGAGTGTCCATCAGTGTGGATTTGCCGATACCAGTTTCACCTGGAAGCAGAGAGACAGGGGACATACTATAGGTTGTAACCAAACTCGGTATCTTTGTTCCATCCTTCTAAGAAGGCGAGCACTGCATAATTGTATTACCTCTTATTTTAGCTGTATTTAGTCAATCCTTGTGTATATATCTGAAGATTGTTGTGTTGTCATTCTATTAGAAGAACCTGAGAGCCATCAAACCGGAGTAAATTCCACATAAGTAAAAGCCTACGTGATCAATAAACTGATTATGATTACTGCTAGGATATTCAGATGTCAATGTACACTTAAAACATAATTAGACAAAGGGAGATTTAACATCAAAAACTTATAATAGTGAATAGTATCATGCTCAATGACTCAACATGGACATGTCTGATAGAATTCTCCTCATCCAAATTGAGACCAAGGGATATTGATGGTCAATTAGTGTTTCTTCCATATTCTAACTATCGAACCAAAAGTTGACACCTTCTCACCAATGGTCTCGGAGCCCATTCCAGTTTTAAAGAGGGCTAAATATTTTCCCTGATAGTCTTAGAAAATTCTTTGGTCTTGCCCATTGTAAAGGTTGGAATCTGATGAATTGAATGATTCTGTGGACAGGTGTCTTTTATACAGGTAATGAGTACTTAATTAGGAGTACTAATTGTCATGGAAATGTGTGGATTTCCCGGTGAGAAAAATAAGAATGGGAACCAAAAGCTTGCCTTCGAAAATGTATTAAGCACTTTGAATTACAGAGCAATAGTTTCAGCGCTGAAGGGACAGAGTCTGGTCGCACAATGTGTAAATAGGTTCTGACCAAGAGTGAACAGTCAAAGTATGATGTCTTATCTAAAAGCTAGAAGAAAGGTACCTATAGAAGTGGAAATCTTCTTTGAGGAAAAGATAAAATTGCAGGAAAGAAACATGTGTGATGAAGTAATGCTATTGTGTCTTGAATCCTGGAATGACAGGTGCCACTGGCAGTGGACATCCTACATCAAGGATAGAGTGGGGTTACTGGGCTAAAATGCATGCAATATGGTTACACGATAAATTTCCATAACACTAGATAAGGGGGTTAATCTGTGCCTCCTGGTCACATAACTGGTCTGAGGGAGCCAGAATTCTTGCTGGTTTGTAGGGGGTGAAATACTTATTTTCCTCAATAAAACACAAATAAATGTTTAAAATTCATACACTGTGATTTTCTGGGAATAAAAAAAAAATCTGTCTCTCACTGTTAAGATAAGCCTACCATGAAACGTATAGACCATTCATTTCTTTATAAGGGGGCAAACTCACAAAATCAGCAGGAGGTGAAATACTTATTTTCCCCACTGTATATTTTCACATCTTTATCTTAAGTCGTGTTGGCTCAGCAGGTAGAGCACCTGCCTGGGAGTCAGGCGTTACGGGTTCGTATCCCGCCATGTAGTTTGGTCAATGTGAGCCATTCATTGTAAAGTACTTTGAGTGGTTGCTAGACTAGAAATGCACTATATAAGAACAAGTCACAAAAAGAGGTTAATCAGTTCAACTGGATCAGAAGTTTATTTGGAAACGTTTCGTCACTCACCAGGTGACTTCTTCAGTCTGAGCTGAATACAAGCATTCCCCCTTTTATAAACAGTACATTGATACCACACAACAATAGGCTGGGTTCATATGCAAGTTGGGTGATCAACTGCACATTCAGTGGCCATGAGCACCATTCACAAAGGAATGGGGAATATTTGCAATCACAGTATTGTAAGATGCCAACAGATGTACTCTCAGGCCACCACCCCTATTTAAAGACAGTTGTTCCCTCTTAACATAAATGGCCTCCTTCACCCCACTATATAAGAACAAGTCTATTTGCCATTTACCATCTTATATCTTTCGGTAATGGCACCTACCAGCCAAAGAATTTCACACAAGTGAACTTGTACAATCAGAGTGACAATAACTATCTTGAATCTTGGTAGCCTTCTCTTCTCCAAAGCCACCATTGACCTGAAAATACTCTATGGCTCAGATGTCCCGGGCCAATGTTTAAAGATTTCAAGGCCAGAACAAAAATTCTGGTTTGGCTCTCTACGCCTACCTGAAGACCCACAAGGGCCGAAAAGGAGCACAGTCATTCTTGACCACGAGTCACTACTGCTTATCATGGTGTTAGCATTGTTTCCATCTGATGCAGTGTCTCCTTAGGCAGGCTATTAAAGTTATAAGTTTGCATGAGTTACTGTGTTCCTGTGAAGGTGCATGAGTGCTGTGAAATACCAATGCAGAGGATATTGAAGCAGAAGCCCTGGCAGGTAGACTTGTTAACCAGCTGATCTGGGAGACTGTCGAAACCCACATGACCAGATAGGGAAAGACCCCGTACACCCTTTTCCTGAAAAGAACAGAGCCACGTCAGAACATAATCAAACCGTCTTGTCTGACAACCGACTCTTGCAGCCATGAAACTGCTCACCGTATTAAGGATCAATAACCCGTTATTATTGGCTACTAATTTTGATGATCAAACTCAAAATACTATAATAGTAACTGTTTAGGCTAGGTAATATCTGACTGTGCTTAGACCCATAAATAATTAGATAATTTTATTTAATAATAAATAAATACATCCATCGTCAAACGCTTATTCGAGGTCGGGTCAGGTTGTCATGCTGGAGCCCATCCCAGCACTCAGTGCTCAAAAGACGTGGAAATACCCTGGACATATCGTTATCCCAGGGAGGTTTTGAGCAATTTGGGCTTCAGTGTCTTGCTCAAGTAAATAAGTAAAAGTTTATTCATGTAGCACTTTCAAAAAAACATTTACAGAGTACTTAAGATATATTAATGAAAAGTAAGGGAATCACAAAAAAGGTGAGTCTGTTCAACAGGATAAGTTTTTTTCAGAATTTTTTCGTCTCCCTAACAGGTGACATCTTCAGGTGACAGCTAGATTTCTTATCCAGTTCAACCAATTCACCTTTTTTGTGATACTTCGACATCTTTTCTGAAAGAACCCGGAATTGAAGGTCCAATTATCTAATAACTTATCCATCCATCCATCGTCTACCGCTTATTCGGAATCGGGTCGCGGGGGAACTAGGGCCTATCTCAGTTCTCATTGGGTGTAGGTCCCCAATCTATCACAGTAGTTAGAGCAGGGGTGTCAAATACACAATGGGCCAAAATTAAAAACTTGAACAAAGTCACGGGCTAAAATTGAACAAATGAACCTTTTAATATGGACCCAAACAAGTTGTTCTTTAACATTGTATATGGAAAAAGTAACGCTCATTACTATGCAATATATTATTTGATATTGTAGATATGTAAAATCGAATTTCACATAAAAAAACATCGGCAGGCCAGCTCTAGTAGTCATTATATTTGGCATCGCGGACCAAATATAATTACACTGCGGGTCAAATTTGACCCGCGGGCAAGAGATTGACACTGATGATTTAGGGGAACAGTGACTTGCTCAATGACACCACGACAAGCTTCTATGCAGGGCAGGGGAACGAACCTGCAAGCTTGCGATCCCCAGGCGATCGCTCTACCCACTGAGCCATATCCTCCTTTCCACTTATTTCTTTGCTAAATAACTAAATAGTACCTTTTTTATTCCATTAAAAAAATCTAACCTATTTCATTGTGTGGTATTTACATATGTCATGATTGTCTCTGCTTGGCAAACCAGCACTGGTGTATAAGTTGACTATGCTGTGTTTTGTGGGTTAGAGAGGCAACTCTCTTAAAAAGCCAATGGAACACACAAATTGATCCTTTTTTCACGCTACCATATATCACATCAGCTGAGACAGCTATAGTTGACTTAGAAGTATTTCAGCAACTACAGAAGTTGGTGTGACATTTTCACACTTTTTCTACAGCTAACCATCTACAGCTAACCCCATTCAGAAAAGAGTTGTTTGAATGCACAAGGTTATATTCTGTTTGCTTTGTGTTGTTTATATTAACTAACCGTGATCCTAGCCTTTACGTTAGCAAAGGACACTCCCTAAACTAGTCTGTAAAGAACGTCATTTGTCAATTACAAAAGAAGAATATTTACCGGCTGACGTGCGACATCAGATGAAGCCATTTCTTTACGGAGAAGCGGGGTGATTTTGAGAGTGGGTACAATATAAGGGAAAATAGTTGCGTTCGAGAATTATTTTAGATTCCTGATCAAACCCGTTCCATTACAATTTCTGCTACCAAGTACAGCGAGGTAGACTAAGCCATAACAAATGGGGAGAACAGCTGACATTGTGAATAATAAGTCTTTATTAGGGCCAAATGATGACAATGAACTATTCCCATTAATTTAATTAATTTCTATTAAAAAAAAGAAGATTCATGCATATAATTTTAAATATGATACATGTATATTTACTGCACTTATTTATCACGCTCACCCCTTTTTGTATAATGGACTCGCGCAATTCGTTGGGAAACACCGTCATGTTGGCTCCGCGAAAGAGCCCTATGTGGTGCTGAATAGGGGAATCCAGACCCAAGATGGACGTTCAAGCGTATCAGTTTTGTCATTGTAAAGGGGCGTGGATGCTTCTTTTGCTGCTACTACGACCCCTGCCTGCATCAATAAGTCAACACTGGTCTTCTCCTTGGAGGAGAGCCGTGGGATCAGAACGATGCTGTCATCGGCCGACTTCAAAGCTGTTCCTTACTCAGCCCACATTAATGAGCCTATTATGTTGCTGGGATCGTTCTGAGAGTAGATTTTTGTGTTGATTTTGCGTTCAACGTTTTCTGTCCGCGATGGCGTCCGCATGTACAGAAAAAGCTGTGTTGGAGTTCCTGATGGGGAGGGGTGGGAGGGTTAGACAGATGGAGTTGATTGATCATTTCGCGTCAATCTGGAAAAACGACTCCGAGAAAGAAACGACGGCTCGCGAAACTCTTAAATGCCTCGTGGATGATGTGGCTTCTGTAACGCTGGAGGATGGAGTTAATGTCGTCTGCCTGAAGGAAGATTACATGGCCTCAGTGATGCGCACCAACACAGATGGCCATAGTGAAGAGTGCATTTGCAACGTTTTCAGCGTAGGAGACCGACCGCTGTCAAGGACAACTAATCCCCCTGTGAAGATAGAGACCGCTTACAAGAACGTTAATGATAACCCCAGTATCGGAGATCATACGCGGGATAAGGATCGAGCTGTACGCAACCCACTCACTGCTGGAGTAGCAAATTATTTACACTCAAATTGCAATGAGAGGCCATGCAAGGTGGAGGAGCCCATTGCTCTCTGCCACGAAAGATGCAAAACTGGGACGCCAACCTGGGCTGGAGGGAAGGTGAAACTGAGAGAGAGGAGGAGGCGAGAGTCTGCCCCAGTTATAGGGACTGAGCTTGACCCTGCTCACCCAGGAGGGCATCATTGTCAGATAAAAGGGGCTCGCAGGGTCTCCAGGGGGTCCCAGCGAGCTATACTGACCAGCGGTCTGTCAGAGGACAGTGCTTGGGATGGATTGGATGTAGGTGGGGACAGTAATACTCCCAAAGGCAGCCGCAGGAACTTCATTGAGCTAATGATGAGCAGCTCCCCTCAGGTTGTCTTTTCCATTTTTGTCTTTTTTTGTTATTCTCTATCTGCATCTTTCTCTGAAATGAAACAGCAAAAAATAGGAAAATGTACTTCTGTATGCAATGCTTGGCAGGGGAATTACATTGTGTGCAGTGGTAAGATAAGATATGCCTTTATTAGTCCCGCAGGGGAAATTGCGGTGTTACAGCAGCAAGTGGAAAGCATAGTAGGAAAAAAAGGCATCACAACTAGAAATAATATCAATAGCAAACACAAATAACCCATGTGTTGATTCATATATTGGCCACTAATGCTTTTATCAAGAGCAGCTTTCACTTTACTGCAACAGTGAAACATTCTTTAATTCTAGATTGCCTATATGGAACCAACTATGGCAGGTAATGTTAATGGCTGCATTGTTGTTCTCCAGGTGCGAAGGTCTCTCATCCACCGCAGTTCACGCCTCAGGGACTCTGTAAAGAGTGACAGTGACTCTGCTTCACTCCTCTTCTCCTTGGCCACAGATGAGGACTGCGCCTCTGTTACCTTAGACCCCTTGGAACATGAGTGGATGCTATGCGCATCAGATGGCCAGTGGGACAGCCTAAAGCCCCTTCTTGCCATGGAACCAAGCCTGGTGTCCAAAAGAGACTTTGTAACTGGATTCACATGTCTCCACTGGGCAGCCAAACAGGGTAAAGCTGAGTTGCTGTCCCAGCTGCTACGATTTGCTAAAGAAAGCATGGTTCCTGTGGACGTGAACGCCAGATCCAGCACTGGCTACACACCTCTACACTTGGCAGCCATGCACGGACATATACAGGTAGGTGAGACTGTGGGGATTGTGGGGTGTTTTAACTTTGCTCAACCTTGAGATTTGCTTAGTTAGCTCCTCGATCCCTAATGTTAACATACCACATGGGTTTCACAAAGGCTAAGTGGGATCCCTTCTTACATAACCCTCATACCTAGTTAACACTCTCCCCTTGAGAAAGCACTACAGAATACTTAAAAATTGCAATAACTGTGGATAACTCCTTTTAACATTTACACACTCAAGTATGTTTAAATTCCATTATTTATTTTGAATTTATGATGATATTTCAAATGAATGAAAATCCAGCCAAAGTTTCCTTGTAATGGACTTGCACTATTGCTTGGTTGTTCTGTTCAGTTCTTTAGTCTGATTGTTACCAATCTTCTCCATCCTGATTTACAAAAGTCAGTATGAAGGAAACGGGAAAAGGACAGTGGTTTCCTGTTCCCTTCAGCGCATATAAAGTATTGTTACATTTTTCCCAGTATTGTGGACTTTATTGAATAAAGAACCCTGCATGTCATGTGTTTTGATGGACAGGTAGCGCATTTACTATTGTCAGACTGGGAGGCTGACCCTGAGGCCAGAGACTACAGTGGGAGACGTGCCATCCAATATCTCCCCTTACCAGTGGCCACAGAGCTGCAGGATGATAGACCAGATATCTCCCCTGGAGCAGAGTCAGACACAGAGAACGGTGATGGCAGTAGCAGGGTTCGGGGCTGGCGGTTGCCTAAAGTCCTCCAGTCCAACCTGAATGCCCTCAGGCTGTTGAGCCCCCCGGCAGAAGGAGCAGAGGAGGGGGGAGTACGGGCGGGGAAGACCAAGGGAGGCATGCAAAGGAAGTCATCGCTAAGTCGGCTGAATGCACGGCTACAGCGTGGACACCGGCGTACCCAGATCATCCACAGCACCTCTTTTAGGGACTCTGGGGAGGTAGGTGTAGGAGCTGAAGAGTTTTCCTGCAGTCCTCTTCGAGCCCGACCACTCTCCAATCTGTTTGGATGATATTCACCACATAGAAGAAGCCACTCAGTTCATGGTAGAAAGTGGTGGTATTTTGTCTATTCATGTTGACTTTAGTTATAGCCAAGTATATAATTGCCTATGATTGGAAACCAATCACACCAATGTTAAACAGTTTATCTTATATGTGATTGGCTCATGGACATGGTGCTGGTGCAGAGGTGTGGATATAGCACTGAGTTACAGTTTTGCAAAACCAGGTTTCTTCATACAACAAAAGAGGATTTACACTATTTACTTGTAAGATTTTGATCTCCTTTTACTAGCTGGTGATGAGTATTTTTGATGAATTAATATAATATGGATATATACGTATTACCTGATGCATAGTAGAATTAGATATTTCCAATCGCCCATTTACTTTCACCCTCTTTGTATTTGCACTTGTCACTTTCGATATATCCGTTGAGAATAGGATGATATTTCTTTGGTGAAAACATTGAAAGCTTTATATGATTTTGATCCTACATTACAGAGCCTGATATTGGCAATGTTTGTGTTCTGGGCTGGAGCTGGAAGTTGAGCCATGAGGTCCTTAAAGTTTTGACATATTATTTACGAATTACAAACTCGATGAAATTGAGGGGGGGGTTCTGTGTCAATATAATGTTCTCTGTCAATATAATGATGAGAGTTTCCACAGTGAGGTGAAATGGAGTGGGGTTGTGGACTAGTAAGGCCTCATTAAGACACACAGATGGGTGATATTGTCAAACTTTTGTAGCATTAGCCAGATATAAGCTACCTTGCTAAAGACACTGAACTAATTTAAACACAGAATAGATGTGGCTGTTTCACATAGTAGAAGCACAGGAAGACATTACCCTTAGCTGAAGCATTCCCTAATGACCATAACCACAAACTCTTAAGCTCTAGTCTACCGTCTAATACATTGCTCATTTCGATACAGTGTTTGTATGATGTATTACAAATAAACGGAGCCAGGATTTGCAGGGAACATTGTTTTTAGATGAGGAAATTCACATAGAATTTTTAACTCTATCTCTGAACAATTGACCTCTTCTCGAGTTTTAATTTACAGGTAATTTCCTCATGTAATTTTGATATAGGCTTTACTAAATTTTATGAAGATCACCTTAGCATTTGGGGTTCTAAATTTACCACTCATAGGGGATGGGTTGACTTATTCAATTGTAGCATTAGCTAATGTTGTGCACTTACATTTTGTTCTTAAGTCTGTAAGTCATATCCGTTTTCTGTAAAATACTGTGAATTTAATGATATGAAAATCACTGTTTCTGGGCCTCTGTCATTTTTTTCTCTTTGTTGTTAGGAAATAAAGGTATGCTTATTTTACAGATTATGAAGTCTTTGAAAAGTCAAATGTCAGACTGCATTGTGTTGAGACATTCAAATTAGTTGATAGTAAAATCAAGTGTGTTGGAATGTATAATGATAACGGTTGGAATTGTCTTTAGTGATATCACACCCTGGGGCCACAGTAGCTCAATAGCAAAGTGCATTTCAGGAACTAATGAGCCAGAGGCAGCAGGTTTGAATCTAATGCAGGGGATCAGGAAGAGCATCTGGCCTTAATCCTCCAAGCTCCATTTAAGTCATTGTCCATCCACACAACATCAGAACTAATTCTGACATGTAAAGTGGACCTCTCTCAGTAATACCACACCCTCATAAAGCCTAGAAGGAAATAGAGCATTATCTATCTTCTCTTTCAAATGATCACAAACAATTGGCATGAAGAGATGAATATTTGATTATCTGAGGACCCCCATGCCAGGAAGAGTATTACCAATCCAAAAGTCAGCCCTTGAAATGCTTCACCTGTCAAGCTCCTGTATGTAATTGTATGTCTGGTGTGTGCTTATGGATGCACCTTTGCAAGCTGGGGCTAGGTATTTGTGTGGGCCCTTGCTCATATGTGTTTTCACATTTGTCAAACAGTACATTGTAATTATAGGTGCATGTAATTTTGAGCGTTCTTATGAGATAAATGTTGTTTTTTACCGGAGAAAATTTCTTTCTGCCATTACATCGAAGGAGTCAATCATTAGAAAGATATGGCTAAATTTACAACCATGAAAAACATCAATTTATTTTCTTTCCTCACACTTCACTATCATATGATCACTTGGGGATGCAGGGAAAAAATCATAGATACATTTTGACTCGATATTGATAAAGTATTGGTGGCAGGATCGCTGGTTCCTTCGCAAAGCATGTCAAAGGGGGCCTCTGGTGGCGTAGGGGAGTTGAGGGGATGATTAGCCTATCTCTGCGTCATGCAGTTGGGTGTCCAAATCCCAGCTGCGCCCAGGTCCATAGTTAGTGAGGCATAATTCGCTAAGCCTCATATGGGTATGAGGGTAGGTTGGATAAAAGATTCCAGGTTCGCTAGATGACCTCAAGGTCATCTGAGCCTCTCGGTTAAGTGAAGGGTAAGTACTCTACTTCATTCTCCTCCAACGGCCAAGCCCAGCATTCCCCGCCAGACCGTGATGTTTCAGAACAGCCGAGACGTGTATTTTCAAAACATCGCGTCTCAGTTGCTTTCAAACTCCTGAACAGAGTGTGTCAAAAGTCGGTCCATCCCAAGGATCGGGTCCCCCGCCACAAACGGACTAATGTAGCTTATGCTGTTAAATGCCAGGAGGACTGGAGTGACTTGTACATCGAGGAGACCAAACAGACGCTGGCTAAGAAGATGGCACAACACAGAAGAGCCAACACGTCAGGCTAGGACTATCCGGTGTCCACCCATCTAGAGGCCAGTAGCCACTCATTCAAGGATGATGATGTTCACATCATTGATAGGGAGGAACGCTAGTTTGAAAGGGGGGTGAAAGAGGCCATTTATGTAAAGAGGGACCGACCATTTTTGAATAGTGGTGGTGGCCTGAGAATGCATATGTGGTGTCTAACAATGCTGCGATTGCAAATATTCCCCAATCCTTTGTGAATGGTGCTCATTGCACTGAAGTGCAGTTGATCTTCCAAGTTGCGTATGAACCCAGCCTATTGTTGTGTGGTATCAATGTACTGTTTATAGGGGGGGGCGTTTTTTTCAGCTCAGACTGAAGAAGTCACCTGGTGAGTGACGAAATGTTTCCAAATAAACTTCTGATCCAGTTGAACTGATTCACCTCTTTTTGTGATTTCCATACTTGGATTATTGAGCATGCATCAAGACATGTCTATCAGGGGTTACTGGAGTTTATAATATTTCATCATTCTAGAGTAGGATATGTATGTATAGAGGCAATAGAGGCTCTATATAGAGGCTGTATGCAAAACCTAGTGTGGTCAAGTCACCACAGAAGCGATTGAGCAGGGTAGAATGGAGATGATATCTGATGGCAATGCAGCTATTGACCTATATACACAGTGGAGGGAATAAAGCCCACTATGTATATTCCTCTGCCATCTTTTCAGGGAAAGTGTGCGAACCTTCTAGCCTGAGAGTTCCACTCCTGGACTAGTTCGACATATTCATGGGCCTCTTTTGTTTGCTCTCTTGCCCTCTCTCACTTCCCAAAATGTCTATAGGCCACAGTGATGACATAACATCCAATATATGTATGTACGTGTGTGTGTCTCTGTGTTTGTGTGTGTGTGTGTGTCTGTGTGTGTGAGTGTGTGTCTGTGTGTTTATGTGTGTGTGTGTATATGTGTGTGTGCGTGTTTGCGCACACACAGACACACACGTGCATACAAACAAGCCGTCTGTAATTTACTGTTATTCCCACGTGATGTCACTGTTTTTAAACAGCATGGTTAGATTTGTAAGTTCAAAGTTCATTGAATTCGGAAGTGGGATGTAGTTGTGCCCGCCCCGACGCTTGTCAACTGCTGCCGTGCGAAGCAAATCTATGTAGCAAAATTTGTTCCTTACATCACTGGATAGCTGCTCGAGGTTGGTGGCTTTGCCGTCGAGTTTACTCTTTAAAACTAAATTCATACTCAGAGAATGTTTGTTAGCACATTACTGAAATTAATTAGCACTTAGAAAAACTAGCTACTTTGCTAGTTATGGTAGCTCACTCTAACGTTAATAAAAAAAACAACTGTTAGTGTTAGCTGCCGGAGGAGTCAATTACAGATGAGCATTTGACCAAAGCGAAATTTAAAATAGATTAAAATTGTAGGTTAATTTGTTGATTGTGATATTTTATTTAAAGTTTACTCTAGTTTGCGGACTAGATTTACAATTTTAGCTTTAATTAGGTG
This sequence comes from Regalecus glesne, assembly GCA_900302585.1. Lineage (NCBI taxonomy): Eukaryota > Metazoa > Chordata > Actinopteri > Lampriformes > Regalecidae > Regalecus > Regalecus glesne. The sequence continues at coordinate 13,139 of OMLC01100995.1, forward strand.
AGCTCTTCGCGTTGTCTGCAAAGTGGTTGGCAAAATGATAGCATTTGGCTAAATGCCCTGGTAAGCGTTAGGTATATACATTTAGATGTGGAATTAACTGTTAGAAGATAATCAAATTGTCCGAATGACGAGTCGCCAATACATTGTAGAAATTCTTAACGAGTTGAATGTCATTTTACTGAAAGGCCCTTTTTGCGTTTCATGATTTTTCCCAACGATGTGGGGATGGACACATGTTTAGATGGATATTCTGAGGATGAAGGCCGGATGCCCTTCCTGACGCCCCATGGTGGGTTCGAACCCGCTGCATTGGGTCAGTTCCCAGTGTGAGCCCGTTAACTACTGAGCTAACCGCAGCCTCCCTTGCATGTCATTGTAGTTACTCAATGTGATTATTAACCCATATGCAGATAAATAAACTAGAAGTCTGACTGAAAAAAAATAGTTGTAAGTTGGTCTTACTTTCAAAGCTACAAACTGCAGGATCAATAATTTGAAATGATCTAAAATCCTTAAACACTTGTATTTACATATCCGGATTTTAGATTCTGGAAACACAATGCAAGTGGTAGTGTAGTGGGGGTCTCAAGGTATCTGTAACACAATTATTAATGTGGTTACTTTCTGAACATTCCCTCTCACCTGCAGGTGCACACAGCTTTCTGACCTGTCCGGCACAATGACTACCATAGTCCATGACACCGCTGAGGCATTGTGCCTCTGTGCTGAGTACAACCTGTATCTTAAGCCAATAGCTAAAATCACTATCAGTGTGGCACTCCCCCAGCTAAAGCTGCCTGGCAAGAGCATCTCTAATTGGGAGGTAATGGAGAGGGTGAAGGCCATGGTTTCCCCCGAGCAGTTTTCAGCCCTGCGTATCTCCAAGAGTACCATGGACTTTATCCGCTTTGAGGGTGAGGTGGAAAATAAGGGAGTGGTCAAGAGCCTACTGGGCCGCTTGGATGGAAAGAGCATCAAACTCAGCGGCTTCACTGATATACTAAAGGTACGTCTTGGCTTTGTAGTGAAGGTGATGGCTCAGGGAATTTCCACATACGCTAATTATTTCCTCACTTCATAATTCATCTTTATGTCCTGTCAGAACATGTATAAGAGAACTACATGTGCTAGCCTTATCCATCAGGGATGGGTTCCTGAATGACCCCGTTTTCAAAATATTTGATCATAGTTTTAATTGCTGTATTATCAATGAGTGAGAAGTCCATTCTTTTTAACATTTCATGATTAGTCCCTGTGCTGTGGGGTGGACAGGGAGTTGGGGGATTAAAGCTTGATGCCCTTCCTGATGTCCCGCAGTGGGTTTGAACCCACAGCATCTGGCTCATCAGTTCCCAAATCACATGCTCTAACATCGAGCGACTGTGTAGCCCCTGTATTATGAGAGAATATCCTTGCAAAAGAATGGAAAATAAAAGATCTCCCATCTCTTTCCATCCCTCTCCCCTCAGGTACGTGCAGTTGAGAATAAAGTGGACTTTCCAACACGTCATGACTGGGACTCTTTTTTCCGTGATGCCAAGGACATGAATGAGACACTGCCAGGGGAAAGGCCTGACACCATCCATCTGGAGGGGCTTCCCTGCCGCTGGTTCAGTCAGAGAGAAAGCCAGCATCCAGACCGACCCTCTGAGGAGGTTCTCGCAACCATCTTCAAATGCTTTGGTCAGGTGGGAATTTTTTTGCCTCTGTCCATAAAAAAGAAAATATGTCTCGCTTCAGAATCTCTACATGCTGTTCTCTTGATTTTAGTCAGTTTACATATGTACATATAGAGCAGAGTGGTGGCTCAGAGGGTTGAGTGCACACCTGGGGTCAGGGGTTGTAGTTTTGTATCCTTCTCTGTAGCTCGGTAAAAGTGAAGCATTCACTGTTAAAAGCACTTTGAGTGGTCATTAGACTAGATAAGAACAAGTCCATTGACCATATACCATGTATTACTGGAACAGGCTACTTGAAAACCATAGTCTTTGTAGCTTTGTGATTGTGATTAGAGGTTGTGGTCATTATTAGATTTTGACTGAATTGTCTGTGATCACAAAAGAAACAATCTGAATATAAGTTGTTGTTTTTTCCTCAAAAGCACTGAAAGTTGGTCCATAACATATCCATAAGTCTGCCACACTCTCTCTTCCATTTAAAAAATAAAAATAAAAATATCCCTGCTACACCTTCATTCAAGGTACGAAACGTGGACATCCCTATGCTGGACCCCTATAGAGAGGAAATGCTTGACAAGAACTTCAGTACATTCAGCTTTGGGGGCCATCTGAACTTTGAAGCCTATGTCCAGTACCAGGAGTATTGTGGTTTTACCAAGGCAATGGACACTCTGCGTGGCATGAAGTTGATGTTCAAGGGAGAGGATGGCAAGGCAGTGGCCTGCAACATCAAGGTACAGCAGACTTCCTGTGTTGAAAAGTGTTATGACTGAGAATGAGTGTTGTAAATATTTTAACCATCCTACTACTGATATGATACTTTAATGGTACTCTTATTTGTACTTTTTGTTATATTTTTACGGAAAAAGAAAAGATTTGAGAGCAAAATTAACATTGCTTTATTTTCCCATATGTGGACAGAGTGTTCCTTTTAATTATTTACCCATGTTTATATGATTTTGGCTAACTCTTTACAGGCTACTAGCACATATACCATACCTGAATTGGAAGGGACAATGAGAGATGAAGTACAAGCTAGGCTGTTGAAAGTGATGCATATCTCCAACATTATTTGATGTGCTTTCACCTGAAATTCAAAAAGATTGCTTGTTTCCATCCTTACATGCAAGACTTATTGCACTTGTGGTAATGAGCATCGTCATCATTGACAAGTGAAATATAATCTGGCTTTTTGTGAAAGACCTGTGGACACGCTCCTTCAAACAGCTTTGATGGAGTAACCTGTCACCGAAGGAGCTCTCTAGTCTAGCAATGTAGTCCTGCATGGGGTGAGAACCATTGCCCGTCATGGATGACATCTTAGCCATCATCCAGGGATGGCATAGCTCAGTGGGTAGAACAGTCGTCTGGCAATTGGAAGGTTGTGGGTTCGATCCCCTGTCCTGCAGAAAGTATGTCGAGGTGACCTTGAGCAAGACACTGAACCCCTAACAGCTCCCCGAGCGCCACATGGTGGCAGCTCACTACTCCTATTCAATTGGATGGGTTAAAATGCAGAGAAATCCAAATTTCCCTTGGGGAACTGATGAGGGAATCATTTTTTTCCCCATTTCATTTCATCCTCCCTTGTCCCACCAGCTCCACAGTGTTGAGGGGGCATCCCAGGTCAGAGCTAGCTCTCTTGACCAGTTTATCAAGTCTCTTCCTATCCACAGCTGAAATGCTGCTGCCCCAGCAGACCACTCAATAGAAAATGGCTGGTGCCACTACTGTGTTTTAAAATGTCTTGAGGAACATCCCCCTGCACTCCCAAATCCCTCGGTCTTAGATTAAACGTTTCTGAAAAACTTCTGAGCCAGTTGAACCGATTCACCTTTTTTGTGATTTCCCCTACCTGGATCATCGAGCATGCATCAAGACATTTAGCAAAAGTGCAATTTTGTGTTGCCTCAATAGATTAATTTCTATATGATTATTATAGATTTTATTAATTATTATTAAAAACACTCTCTGGTGGTAAAATAAGACCTAAAGTTAAAAAAATGGACTCCCAAAAAAGTACAAAACAAAAAAGTTGAAAAAAGAATTTTGGAGAAACTAAAATGGAATTTAGGAAAAAAATAAAAAAGGATTTCATAGGGCCTTATATTTTCATGCATTCAGGAAACAGATACACATAATTCAATCACATAATTATAACAAAAAATGTCAATAGTGAATTGGACTTGGGCCAGTCCTTCCAAACACAACTGAAGCAACTGATTCCCTGGTTCTAACTTTAAACCAGAAAAGACCATAGGGGGCTTTGGTCTTGTTTTGACATTCTGGGTACTCGTCCATTGACTGTTCAAAAATACCAAATAAAATCAGTGTTTTCTACTGATTTAGCATCCACATACCACATTTGCTGACTTTAGTGGGTTGAGCATTATGGATTCGTATCCCACTGTGTAGCTCTGTAAATGTGATTCTTTCATTACAAAGCACTTTGAGTTGTTGTCTTAGATACCAGAAAAGTGGTATGTAAGAATATTTACATTTACATTTTTTGGCTAGCCAACTCAGTAAAGGGAAGTAGTTAAAGTTGTGACATAAATGTGTTTTTATGTTGTTTTTTACTGTGCTGGCCACAACAAGAATAGCCTAGTGTTGTACTATAATCCAGTATTAAGAAAGTACTGTTAGTACTAATTAATTCCACCCATCCATTGTCAACTGCTTATCCGAAATCGGGTCTCGGGGGAACTGGAGCCTATCTCCGTTCTCATTGGGCGAGAGGCGGGGTACACCCTGTATAGGTCACCAGTCTATCACAGGACAGAGCAGTTAGGGGAACAGTGTCTTGCTCAAAGACACCTCGACACGCTTCTCTGCAGGACCGGGGATCGAACCTGCAACCTTCCGATCGCCAGGCGACCGCTCTACACACTGAGCCATGCCGCCCCTTACTAATTAATTAATTATAGTAATTGATTAATTAATCATTAATCATTAAAACATATCATTCTGCCACCACAAAAGAGGTGAATTTGTTCAGCTGGATCAGAGGTTCATTTTTGAAACGTTTCGTCACTCACCAGGTGACTTCTTCAGTCTAAGCTGAAGGCAAACATCACCCTCCTTATAAACAGTACCTTGCTGCCACACAACAATAGGTTGGTTTCACATGCAAGTTGGGTGATCAACTGCACATTCAGTGACAAAGGGCACCATTCACAGGGGATTGGGGAATGTCACCTGGTGAAGTGACGAAGAAGTCACCTGGTGAGTGACGAAACGTTTCAAAAATGAACCTCTGATCCAGCTGAACAAATTTACCTCTTTTGTGATTTCCCTACCTGGATTATTGAGCATGCATCAAGACATACCATTATGCCATTTTTTGAAAAAAGTTTGTGTGCGTGCCTGTGTGTGTGTGTGTGTAAATCCTGAGATTTAAATGATTTCCTTCAGTCTTGGTCAGTTCCAGCCTGTTTTATGCGTTACACAATAATCTGCTAGCAAGTGAGCCTAATAACCAGCTCGACAGTTGATTGCCGAAGCATGTAATAGGCTTGAACTGACCAAGACTGAAAAATCTGTTTAATTATGGGATTTTATACACACACACACCGAAACTTTTTCCTTATTTCATTTCTTCTTGATCTTATATCTTTATGTAATGGAGCCTCATAGCCAAGTATTTTCACATGAATGTACTTTTGCACCTAGAGTTATGATGAACATCTGGAATCATGTTTTGGAGAAATAGAAATGGAGTCCTTCATCACTATTCCCTAAATATACAGGATACTCTCTCTTAACGAAAATTTATTCCATGGGCACAAAAAGTCCTTATCACACTGTCAGAAATCTACCCAACTCGACAAAGTGCCGTTGAATATTTCATACTTTGTGTGTGTGTGTGTGTCTGTGTGTGTGTTTTTCCAGGTTGCCTTTGACACAAGTAAGCACCTGAGTGATTTGGCTCTGAAGAGAAGGGCCCAAGAAAGGCTGAAATTACAGGAGCTGGAGAGACAAAGGGAAGAGCAGAAACGACGAGAGAAAGAGGAGGAAGACAGGCGTAAGGAGGAGGAGAGGTACTGCCAGACAAAATGGTTGATCATCTTATAGAGAGTTTTACAGAGCCTCAAAGTGAAGGTCACAAAAGAAGTAAATTAGTTCAATTAGTTAGGCTGGGTTCATATGCAAGTTGGGTGATCAACTGCACAACCGCAGAGTCCTGGCCTGACGTGTTGGCAGGCCAGGACTCTGCGGTCTACACCCATCTACAGGCTAGTGGCCACTCATTCAAGGATGATGATGTTCACATCCTTGGTAGGGAGGAACGTTTGTTTGAAAGGGGGATGAAAGAGACCATTTATGTAAAGAGGGAATGACCGTCTTTGAATAGGGGTGGTTGCCTGAGAGTACATCTGTCGGTGTCTTACAATACCATGATTGCAAATATTCCCTAATCCTTTATTAATGGTGCTTATTGCCCCTGAATGTGCAGTTGATCGCCCAGCTTGCATATGAACCCAGCCTATGGTTTTGTGGTATCAATGTAATGTTTATAAGGGGGAATGCTTGCATTCAGCTCAGACTGAAGAAGTCACCTGGTTGAGTGATGGAACATATCCCAATAAACTTCTGATCCAGTTGAACTGATTCAACTCTTTTTTGTGATCAAGACACAAAGTTTGGGCTTCTCTGAACTCATGCTCTTTTCAATATCATATCCACTCTTGCACATTAGCTGAGGTAGAGTTTGCTATTAAAATTAGAGTTCACGTTTGTTTCTTTCAAAAACTGTTCATCCAAAAGGAAATGTATTTTAATCCACTCAGTTTTGGGAAACCTTAATTGAATCAAGGTCTCACTTTCCAACCATACTCAGAGCTGTGTTTAATATCCAAATGCCTTCATTTTCAGGAAGCAGAAAGAGCAGGAGGAGCATGAAAAAGAGAGAAAGAGGGAGGAGAGGTCACGTAAACGAGAGCAGAAGCTACGGGAGAGAGAGGAGAGGAGGAACCTGAAGAGGGTAAAGCGTCGCCAGGAGGAAGAGCAGAAGAAGCTACAGGTGAAGATAGCCATGGAGGAGCGGCGGCTGCTACTGGCTCAGCGCAACTTGGAATCTATACGACTTGTTGCAGAGCTGCTGGCCAGGGCAAAGGTAGGCAGGCACTGACATTTAGGAATAATTGCTCCTTTTAAAGTACAATCGGTTTAAAAAAAACTTTAAAAAAACTTTCTGCTGTGATCACTATCAGCAGTCAGTAGGAACTTCAACATTAGCAACAGTCCACTAGAGCAATGGTGGCCAACAAGTGACCCTATTTATGCTAATAACACTATGATTTTGGAAGCCAGATGACTGAACTCAAAATGAACATTATATGCTTTTGAAATGTTGGATTTAAAATATTTGTTTCACCCCTGCTTAACATTTTACTCCACTGGTAGGACTCCATTGACATTTGAGAACATGTATATACCCTCAAAGATGCAATACCTGACATTTGATATTCTCTGCATTTAATCCATTCTATTTTATAGTACAAGTGGGCAGCCACCATATGGCACCCTGGGAGCCGTTAGGGGTACAGTGTCTTGCTCAAGGACAGCTCAACATGCTTTCTACAGGATCTAGGACCAAACCTGCAACCTTATGATTGACATGACCACTCTACCTAGTTGTGCTGGCCCCTATATTTCTAGATTCTAAAATGTAGTCCTAGTATTGCCACTTCTTTATCTACTTGTTGACCACCACTAAAAAGCATCTCACCGAAAGCTTTTTCACTCTCACTGTCTTTTTCCACTTCACCTTCTTCCTCCTCCACTCATCCTCAGGCTCTGAAACAGCAGCAGCAGGAGAAGGAGAGAGCAGAGCGTGAAGAGCAGGAGAAGCAGGAGAAGGCTCGTCGGAAGGAAGAGTTGGCCCGTCTACAGGAGCTGGAGGCCTGTCGATGCAGGCAGGAGGAGGAGCTCCGGAGAGTGGAAGTAGAGAAAGAGCGGGCCTTGGATCTTCAGCGGCGAGAGAAGGAGCTTCGAGAGAAACTATTAGGTAACCTACTGAAAAAGAGTAGTGTGGGAACCACAAGACCAACAGTCACTAGGGGCCAAGCTGAGGCTGTATCAAGGGATGAGACGTCTATTATGACCAGTGGCAATGGAATGGTCGGGCTGCCTGGCCTCGTGAGCAGAGTTAAGGGACCAGATGCTAAAGAGCATCAGCCGCTTAACATCTGTCCTCAAGTTCCTGAGAAAAATAGAGCTCCTATTGGGACAGAGGAGATGAGAAGTGAAGCGGATAACTGCAAGAGGGGCAAGGTTGAGAGGAGAGAGGCTGGGACAAGAGGCAGAGGAGAGAGCAAGCACAGCAGAGAAAGATGGAGTGAGATGAGCCACTCACAAAAAGAGAGGAGGTCCCACAGCCAGGGCAAGAAGAGGCACTTCAGCAGCCACAGTAGGAGGAGGAGCTATAGCCACAGGAGAAGTTCCAGTCGCCGTAGAAGGAGCTATAGCCACCATGGCAGCAGGAGGCGTAACTGTCACCATAGTAGCTCAAGTTCCAGCTGTGATAGAAGCAGGAGCAGCAGTGGGAGTAGCTACACCAAGAGGAGCAACAGGCGACACTACCATAGATACAGCAGAAGTAGCTCAAGAAGCACTTCCAGAATCAAAGACAAGAGTAGCCACAGTCATGACAATCAAAAACATAGGTTATATAGCTGTAGTTACAGTAGGGACAGGAGTCGCTCCAAACGTCACTAATCCCTGAACCTGTCCGTCTATTTACATACAGGTTCCGTTCATAGAGCTTTGTACTCGCACATGTTGATTACCTATTGTCATTTGTCAGGAGTTTTTTTTTCTTCATTTATTTTGCAACTTTTTTCCCTTTACATGTTAACATCATTTGACCTTTGAGAGGGTGTAAGTACACAGGCCTTGCCTGAACATATTAAAATTGATGTATTGAGTTTTAAGGGTTTCCTGTCTGATAACATGTCAGTGAAGATGCAAGTTGCACTAACATCAGAAGTTCTCAAGGTAGTGTAATATGTGGTTAAATAACTGAAAAATTAAAACACCTGTTGTCCATTTTAGATGTGGAGCTTCTATACAGACTATTGGGAACAGACCTTGAAATTTATCTTATGCTGGAAACAAGCAAAATGACCCACTATCTGATGTTGGTATGTTATTTGCTTGAGGCAAATCAAATACAAAGGACATATTTTTTTAACACCCTGCCCCCCTTCCCAACATTTTATTTCAATGACAAGGACCTATGTTCTATTCTACTGACTACATTTTTAGCAGAGTGAATAGTGTGAACAGTTGATACCCCAAGTTTCAACAAACCTCAAATAATAGATGTTGTATCTGACACTGCACACCAAGTACTGCATTACCTTTGGCCTGAGCTATTGTGTTGGATGCTGTGTCAAGCATCGATTATGAAAAATCTACATTATCTTAAAAAAAAGTTTCTTGTACTCCTTTTAACAAAGTTAAATTGTTTTTTAGGAATCTGCCTTTCAGCTTCAAGTCAAAACTAGTTTACCAATGCACTTAGAAAAATAGACAGTTCCAATAAAGCTTCTGCTTGTCAGAGTGCTATAAGTGGTTTAGCCTGATCAATGTTGTCTTGTTAATAGTTTGGTGTTTGGTATGCTATTTCATGAACCGAGGACAGTCCTTGAGAAAGTCTGCCTTGTTTTCCTTTTGCCTAGTTTTCCCTTCTCACTGACTGATCATTTGACCTCTGTATTTGCATTTTGCTACAGTTTTAATAAAGACCTGTGCACATGCAGCAGGCTTTGTCCCATTTAAATTAATTTAAAAACATTGTTTTATTTAATTCTCAGAGTGCAATTGCAGTTTGCAATTTGGGTGTCTTGGTATGCCATGATCTCCCAGCATGTCTTGAAATCTGTTTATTTCATATTATAAAGTTACATTCACAGTTAAATAATTTCAAATGTACAAACTTGATATCAATATGTAATTTTAAAATGCATGACTGCATATTGTACCCACACGTTTAGAAAAGATGATTGCAACTCCTTAAATCCAGTAGACCCCTTGTTTGTACTGTATATGGCTGATAAGTAGCGATGTGTCGATACACTCAAATCATGATTTGATTTGATTCACATGACTATTTTTACAAAATGATTTTCTCATATTTTTAACAAAGATATGGAAAAGGAATTATGACAAAAATATTTTTTACAACTGAAATCTACAAGATGTATATTCTCTTATCTTTTCTTACCAAATTAAAGAATAATTTAAATTTTGGTGGTAGGGCATCAACTATTCAAAATAAAGCACATTTCCCCTTTAAAGTTAAAACTGAAGATATTTTGTTTTAAGTAACATCCTTCCATCCATCCATCAACTGCTTAACTAAAGTCGGGTTGCAAAGTCGGTTGAATTGTGAAATCAATCCCAAATCAAATAAATAAATGAGTACAAATAAAGAAAATCTCTTCAAATAAACCGAGGCTTGGGCTGTGTTCCTAGCTTTGAATGTTTTTGTGACCACCATGTCTGCACCTTGATACAGCTACTGATGATGCAAGTAGTTATGATATAGCTACTACCTCAAGTAGATAGCCCCATCTGCTGTTTAAATAGCTCCATAATTCATTTTTCATCTCTGGTTTGAATCATTACAATTTGTATTAGCAATTATTGTCTTGGGAAGTATTATTTCATCCCTACTGATTAGTAAAAATTAAAGTCAAATTTGGTTAGAATGAATTTGAACCCCTGTTTTCCGCATAATGTGCATTTTTTCTTTAATATTGATGTATGCATATTTACCATCTACATCATTGTGCGTGCACGCATGTGTTTAATTTAAAATAGCCATGTGAGGTGTTGCAAAAAAGGTGTACTATTCAGGGTTCTGTGGACGTGTTTAATGGAGCAGTGTCAAATATTTAGGGGGGCACTATAAACTAAGGCAGGCTTCCACCAGTGTTTTAATTATTTAAAGAAGTAATGTGGAAACAACAGTATGATTTCAATCTTTATTTAAAAAAAAGTTATATTCTTATAATGGCTTACTGTGTGTTGACAACAATGGAACTTGGGGCATTGGAAAAAAATCACAGTGAATAAATATACCATGCAATTAAAAACGCATTTTCATTCTCGTTTTATCTACCTTTAATTTAAATCTCTTAACAAGTTGTTTTAGAAATTAGAAAAAAGTTATTTCATTTGTAGTTATGCACTTGCAGGCATGTGCTAACCAAAAAATGTTCAGTGAATGAATGAAGTGACATTTTAGTGAGTTTGAGAAAATATGAGCAGTAAATACATATACTGAATCTAGCTCATATTAAAGTATACGTATGTTCACGTATTAACGTCTCAGGGGAGGCACCAGACTAAGAATGGTTCAAGAAGCCCCCAGGAAGGATCCAGGAAGAAGTGACGATAACCTTGCAGGGGGCCAGGGGGGCTCATCTGTACCAAGGCCCGTCAGCGAGCGAGTTTGCCACGGAAACTGGACGGGCTAAGCCCGACAAACCATCAACGTGGACACAACACATACAGGAAAACCCAGTGGGGTCGGCCTCCGGTGGCGAAGGGGGTTAAGGCAGGGGTTTAGGGTGGCCACTCATTCAAGGATGATGATGTTCAGATCCTTGATAGGGAGGAACGATGGTTTGAAAGGGGGGTGAAGGAGGCTATTTATGTAAAGAGGGAACGACCGTCTTTGAATAAGGGTGGTGGCCTTAGAGTACATCTGTCGGCGTCCGACAATATCGTGATTGCAAATATTCCCCAATCCTTTGTGAATGGTGCTCATTGCCACTAAATGTGCATTTGATCACCCAACTTGCATATGAACCCAGCATATTGCTGTGTGGTATCAATGCACTGTTAATAAGGGGTGGGGTGCTTGCATTCAGCTCAGACTGAAGAAGTCACCTGGTTGAGTGACGAAATGTATCTGAATAAACTTCTGATGCAGTTGAACTGATTCACCTCTTTTTGTGATTTCCATACCTGGATTATTTAGCATGCATCAAGATAACTAATCAAATGGCACAGTGTGAAGTGATTCTTTGTGGTTTGGAGATTGTTTGATATAAGCCCATACTGTACGCTGAAATGATAAACTCTTCTAACATTTATGTTTTGGGGGGTTACGAGGTCTACATTAAAATCACCACAGGTTAACATAACTTTTTGCGTATTTTTTTTAAAACATGCTTCTCATCCAGTCTTTATATTTTTTCAATATCTGATCCAGGTACTCTATACACACAGTTTACAATTATTTTTCTTCATATTTTCAATATATATATCCACTGTTATAGACTCAAATAAATCGTCAACCTCTGGTGTCATATTTTCAATGATTTTATGTTTCAAGCTCTCATCTATGTATATTGCCACTCCTCCACCATTTTAATTGGCTTGGTTTGAATTACAGCTAGTTTTTATGAATGTAAATACCACAAATATTGCCCCGTTATTCTCAAAGTTGGTATTGCAATTCTCAATAACTCCTTTGGTGTTCTTGCATAACCCCGCCGGCACCGGGAACGTCTCGTGGTCCACATATGGCTGCTTTGCGTATGTACCAGTTGGCGCCCAAAATCAACTTCCATCCTGAGACTGATTGTTTTAACTGTAGTCTCATTGTTCTTGTTACCAGTTAGTGGTTTACCACAGACATAGTTGGGTAGGCAAATTAAAGACTATGACTTGATTCAGACAGCTATGTCGTATTTATCTGTGCCAATTCGAATGTGTTTGTAATGTTGAGTGCGTAAAGTGTTAACTGAGTTTCGAGTGGTTTGATGACCGACCAGCGGAGTGTTTGAAAGATAGCATTGTGTCATCATATTTGGCGTCTGGTTAGTAGTTTAATTCGCTCTAATTTAACCTGTTTGTAGAATAGATATTTTCATGAAAATAAATGCCACAAATGTTGCTCCATTATTTTTAAAGTCACTATTTTGCAATTCTCAATAACAGTTGATATTTCTTCCATAATCACTGGCACTCGAAAACGTCTCGCTATGTCCTTATATGGCTGCTTTGCCCATGCGTGTGTACCAGTGGGCGTCGAAAGGAGTTTCCCTCCCGAGACTGATTGGTTACAGCTGTGGCTTCACTGCGCTTGTTACCAGTCTGCGGTTTACCACGGGCGCATTGCGGCAGGTATATATTTCTTTGGAACTTCATTCTTACAGGCATGTCGTATTTTAGGTGAGCTAATTCAAATGTGGTGGTAATATTTGGGTGTGTTATATGTTACCCGAGTTTCGATTGATTTGATTGCTGACCAACGAAGTGTTTGAAAGACAGGGACATCATTTTCATATTTGCCGTGTGGTTAATGGTTTAATTCCCTATTATTAATTATTGTGTTTTGAATCCTAGCTAGTCTTTATTAAAATAAATACTATACGCGTTGCTCCCTTTTTAAGGTTACTATTGTGTAACCTTTCTTCGGAACTCAGTTAATTCTCTGAAATAATCCCTCCTACCCTGCTCCCTAACTTCAACGTTTTATGAGCTTTATATTTTCTAGTTTGTGCATGCATATCTACCATTGGACGCCTAAAACCGCTTCCTTGTGACTTTCATATGCTGCGGCTTCACTCTGCATATTGTTGTTCAGCATTTTGCCACACTCATGCTGACGTAGGTGTAATTACCGATGGTCAAATCCAACCAGGGGAAATACTGATCGTTTCCTCATTATTCACAGGTGCTGTGTGAACCCACATGGGTGGAACTCCACTGTCTTCAACCAACAAATAACTGTTCAGTGGACATGTTCTATTCTGCAGGTCAAGCTGGGAATTGGAGTGCTTATGCCATTAATGTATAACATCACGGTAAGTAAATTGAAAATATAATTCCATTCATACATTGAGGTCGTATTTTAGCTCAGCCAATTCAAATATGTTGATTGAGTTTTGATGGTTTTTTGCTGACCATGGAAATGTTGTAATGTAACGGTTAATAATTTAATTCACAAAAATGAAACTGGCATCATTTATAATTTGTTCTCGTGAAAATGAATACCCTAAATCACAAAAAGAGGTGAATCCGTTCAACTGGATCAGAAGTTTAAACCATTTATACCATAAATGTTTTCTTGAGGTCACTAGTTTTTAATTTTTTCTTAAAGCCGTTAATTTTCTGAAATAATCCTGCCACGCTTCAATGTGTCGTGAGGTCCATATATTTATGTATTGCGCATGGGTATTTACCAGTGTGCGGCTAAAATGGCTTCCTTCAGAGCCATGTCAGCTGTGTGATGTAGCTTCACTTTGGTTGTTACCCATCAACGTTTTGCCACACATATTGTGGTGGGTGTTTCGTCTGACTTGGATCAAATGAGCAGTAACATTGTTTTATTCTCTATTCACAGGTATTATATAAAGAAGCCTCAGTGGAACACCATCTACAACCTATGTCACATGCATGCTCAACTGTCCAGGGCATGCATGCTGGGAACTGGAGTTCTAATGTTATAAAGTCATAACGCAACATATCTCCCACTTTAAAAGAGATCACTATAAAAGAGATCAAGTCTTGTATGAATTTGCAAATAATTTCAAGCCATTTCCGTTTCCCTTTTATTTTGTTAACATTCTGTATTTCTCTCCACTTTTATTATTATGGCTTGCACAACACACACAAACAGGATTTGTATTCCGGCCGTTTTTCCCCGCTAGCGGGGGTTGACCGGTCCATGGATTCGTCTCCTCCAAGTCATTGACTCTCCATGAATTTTGTTGTGGAGCGAAGTTGTTTTTTTTTTTGACCGGATGCCCTTCCAGACGCCAACCCTTTAGTCGCCTCTTACGACACGCAGGGATACGGTGGATGAATTCTGACCCCCATCCACAGAGGGGTTTTATTATTATTATGGCTTAATGGAAAATAATCAATACAATCTGTAAACATTCACTGTCAGATTTCACATTTTCCCTAAAGCTTTTCCCTCATTTTTTAGGTAAATGAAGGTAAGTAATGGTAGGTATATCACCATAAACAGTCCTTTTTGCTTTTCAGCAACACTGGGTAAGAATATAGCTATAATCAGTTCTATATCAATTTTAAGCAATTCTAAATCAGCCTTTAAGGTGTTTCTGGTCTGGAAAGTCTCTCAGCAGCTGGTGACTTGAACACTGGTGCTAGACCATTGTTGTTGTGGTCTTGTTCACTGTTGGATGGTTCTACTATTGAAGATCAGTGCGATTCTTCCTTGGGGACAATCCACACTTGGGCTTGATCCTGTAGGACCGTGGAGCAAGTTCCTCCTCCATATATGTCTTTGCTGTCTCCATGCGCCTTTTAAGATGTCTGAGACATACCCTGTCTACAGGCTTCAAGGTAGGTAGTTGTTTTGCTGTAGTGTAGTGGGTTTTTTCTTTCCCTTTTTGTCTCTCCTTTGCTTTCTTGACCTTTTGCACACCCTTGGGTATCAAAACGTCCTCACTGATCGGTAGGGTTGAGAGAATGTATCAATCTCATCTGGGCTGGTGAAAGGCTGTTTTACAGGGGCGGTCTCTAGTAGATCAACAAGCTTTTCTGTATGTCATCTCTGTCTTCTATTCTTCATCAGACATTTGACTGTCTTTACAGAGCTTCCTGCCAAGCTGTTGGATCTTCAATAAGTTGGACTCCAAGTAGAGTGTTGGAATCCCCATTCCTTGGCAAAGGAAGTGGACTTGCAGCTCGAAGACTGTGGGCCATTGTCTGTAAACTGTTCACAAGGACCGCAGTGTCTCGTGAAGACATTCTTGAGGTAGCTGATGTGTCCTTTGCTTGATTTTTGGATTGCAGTTTCCTGACTACCGAATAGATAAAATAGTCTGTGAGCGCTATACAACTCTTTCCATTCCAGTCAAACAAGTCCGTTCCTACTTTTATAGTAAGGTGTATGTTGTGATAGATTCTCGCCCAGAACATCACCTATCTGGCACCGTTTGCAATTGACTTATCCCAGGTGCCCCTCTTGTATCTCTCGGAGCATTTCTTGGGTATTGGAAAGTATGACAAACTTGCTTCCCTTCAACACTTTCATCCACCACTGGGAACTCTACTCTGTGATTTCGTAGTCCTGTGTTCTCCTTTGTCAGTGCTTTTTTTGCTTTTAGGCTATCTGTTTTGTATAGTCTCCTTTTGTTCTTTCATTGTTTTTTTTTATTCTGCATTTGTCTTTCCTGATTTGCATGACTTTTGTAGTGGACAATGGGAACGATGTGGCATTTACGTTGATGTATCTCTGCGCTTATCAAATTGTCTACGTTTTCTTTCTCATCTACCGCTGTGGATACGGGGTTGGGAGGGAACACGTTCTTTCCAGGTGTGTGTCGTCTGCACATTATATTTTGGCAGTCTAATTAACCTGCGCTGTATCCTGACAGGACAGTTATTTAGTGGCTTGGACACCAGGGGTTTATGGTCCTCAAAAGCTTTGCCATAAAC
>OMLC01100997.1:0-29622 GCA_900302585.1 Regalecus glesne
CAGGGGGGGGCAGTAGTAACAGGTCGGCTGCGGTCCTGGACGATGTTCACTGAGGAAGGCGCCGCATCTGCTGGACGCTCCAGCCATGTTCTACACGATGTACGCAGCATCCATCCTACAGGGATGGATGCGATGTACGCAGCATCCATCCCCGTAGGATGTACGCAGCATCCATCCCCGTAGGACCTCTAGCGTACTTCATCCAGCAGAGGTCAGCCGGCGGTTCTTAAGACTGTTCGTTATGTGATGGCTGCCTGCCGACTGGAAGCAGCTCAAAATGGCCACATGTCTTGTGTACATAGTAAACATCACTGGAACAAAGAAATGGTGTCACATGACCAGGGGACGCTCTTTCAGGCTTGCAGAGGAACAGAATCTCTGGAGGTAGGACGTCACAACAGATGAGCAGCCCCTGATTCCTCAGTTGATTCCTCCGTTTCTCACACCGCCTGCCTCGGCACATGGCGATGCTGGAGTCCACCAGAGGAAACCACCTCCATCTCCTGTACTGAGAGTGGAGGTGTGCAGCCAGACTCTTCTCTATTACAAACGCCCTGACCTTTGAACCCCTGAGCCTTCCTGGCGTGTGATGTTGCTTTTTAGGAGCAGATGATGGTTCTTGTTATAACTTTCACTTGATGTGTCTTGGTGGATACTCAATAATCCAGGTAGGGAAATCACAAAAAGAGGTGAAGCAGTTCAACTGATCAGAATTTTATTCAGAAACGTTTCGTCACTCACCAGGTAACACCTACAGGCGAGTGGACACTCATTCAAGGATGATGATGTTCACATCCTTGATAGGGAGGAACGCTGGTTTGAGAGGGGGGTGAAGGAGGCCATCTACGTGAAGAGGGAGCGACCCTCGCTGAATAGGGGCGGTGGCCTGAGAGTACACCTATCGGCGTCTTACAATGCCGTGATCGCGAACATTCCCCAATCCTCTGTGAATGGTGCCCTTTGTCACTGAATGTGCAGTTGATCACCCAACTTGCATGTGAAACCAACCTATTGTTGTGTGGCAGCAAGGTACTGTTTATAAGGAGGGGGATGTTTGCCTTCAGCTTAGACTGAAGAAGTCACCTGGTGAGTGACGAAACGTTTCAAAAATGAACCTCTGATCCAGCTGAACAGATTCACCTCTTTAGTGATTTCCCTACCTGGATTATTGATCATGCATCAAGACGTGAGTCTGTGTATGTTCAGGCAATTTGTGAACTGTAAAGATCCATGAATTTAATTCGTCCCTTTTTAGTAGTTTCAACAGTATAATTTCAGATTGGCAGACTGTTCCTGTGGATGGTGTTCTGAGATGGGGCATCTTTTAAGCAGAATTTTTTTTTAAAGGAACATAATTTAAAATAGTTAGTTAAATAGTTAAATTATTTCAGTTATTTTAGTACTAATATTTTGTATAACAGTAATTTTATTTGCCTCAGAGTTAGTTTAAGTTGTTAAATGTTAGTGTGTATTGGTCAGCTGGTCTTGTATGTTATTATTTTGCCATTAAATCAAAAATATTTGCAGTTGCTGCCTTTTTTTAAATGTGCCATAACTCTAGGATGGGGATCAGCACAACCCCTATGAAATGAAACATTCATCAGAATTTGATCCATTGGGTCCAATAATATTTCAAAAGTCTATAAAGGAATCACAATAAAATTATTTTGTCCCACTCAAATTAGTGGAGGAGGAATAAACCGGAAGTTTGATGATGGTAATCTGTGATGCACATGTTCTATAAATGTTGGGACCATTGGGAGATTCCCTATGTTTTGGGTGACTGACCTGGTGACTTGAGTGACTCGTACAAACAAGAGTCAGTTAAGAGTCATACCTCCCATCACTATCTGTAGGGCAGCAGTGAAATACGGGTTCTTCTAGACATTAATTGATGTATCATGATGTTAGCTGGCTGCCGAAAAACTACAGCCAAGCAAGTTCAAATAGTTGCATCAGGTCATCTGGACATAGGTTTTAGAAAAACAAAAACACAGAGGAGTACATCATGGTTTGTTAGTTGTTGCTTTTTTTTAACATCTATGTCCCTTTAAAAGGGACTTTGATGGGTCACGTACTGGACTTAGAGCTGAAGATGACATTCAGATGAATGTTGAAATTTACTCCTGTTGATTAAAAAAAAAACTATGTCCACATGACCTGATGCAACTATTTTGACTTGTTGACTACCTGGATTATTGAGCTTGAAAATATGTTTTTCTACAGCCTAGCAGAGTTCCTGATATGCCATCCTACTCTAAAAATACTGTTCAAAAACCACATACTCATTCTCCCTCCTAAACAACATATCTAATGGTGGCTATGATGTCCCACAACACTACACAGAGGTCACAAAAAGTTGAAGTTGTTTGCCGAGTTGCTGAATTAACCTGGTTCATCATTATGCAGACCACAATCTAAATACGCAAAATGTTACAGTTTTCTGTATTCCGTTGTTTCATTTAGCATTTAAGTGAAATGCACTAGGTGCAGGAAAGTCGATACAGAAAAATTCAAGAAGAAAAAAAAAACTCTGAAAATTGAGGACGTATAATTGGTTTTGATTTACTCTGGCCCTCATAACCACCCCGAAAGCTACACTGGGTTTTTTTACGTTTACACTGGTCTGAGTGAAAAGATCATCAAAAAGATTCTTGCACAAACTTGAGGTGGATGCTCTTTTCTTTTCAGTCAGTCTATATTTCTTTCGGTTGCAGCACCTCAGTGAAAGTTGTTACTGGGTGAGAATGGACTCTTTTTTTGATATCGGGACTGGTGAAAGACATTTGTGATATCCTACTTCAATGAGACAAACTCTATAGTTAAATTGAAGAAATATAGACTTACATCTTGTAGGTGTGTGTGTGTTTAATAATATAACCATCCCCAAGAATAAAGCTGCTAACACCATTCTGTTTTATCCCTTTAGGTGCCTGCAGACAAACGGGACAAAAGGTTGTCCTAGATGTCGCCAGGCCTCCATGAAGCCTGGTTTTGTGTGATTATACGACCACGTTTACACATTGAAGCGGCAGCATAACGCCTCAACCTCATCCACATAAGCTCCTGACTGGACTGAGAGAATCAGGATGCTTTTGGATGTGCTGACTCTCCCCAAGGAGTCTGATGACTTGCCTACTCTGGGAAGAAGAGGACGCCGACTACACTGAATCGAACCAAGTCCCCCAGAGTGAGGCTTAGGGAAAAGAGATCAGGCACCCACATCTTTACAGGTTATCCACAGATGTCCATCTGTGACTGACAGCCTATGGAAGGGGCCTCATTTTTCAAAATCATGCTTCATCACAAACAGAAGAGAAAATCCTATATGGTTTCTGATGCCTGACCACCTGATTTTAGAACACAGTTTCAGTTTTAAGAGCCATAATGGAGCAATTCAATGAGAATATCTCACAACTTTGTCCATTTGTTAAAATTACAATTGGATAACTAATATGTAAATATTCATGAAAAAATCATTATTGGCATTCATTGAAATCATGATGGCCTTAGCAACATGGTTTGTTGGTGAAATTTTCATTTACACACATCATTCACATGAATAGCATGACACTTTGAATGGATTTTGATGCTGCTCACGTTGGCTGGATATGAACTTCTTCACCAAATAGTTTATGGTTTTCTTAGAAGTTTTATCCTGCTGTCATTACAGGGCAGAGAAAATAGGGTAACACAACTGATATTAAGAGACTGAATTTATTTTATACATATTTATTATTGGATTCATGTACAGAATATTCTTATGTTAGTTTAAGTGTTTGATTTTTTTGGAGTGTTTTGTAAATGCTGACTAAATATAAACTAAGATCTCTTAACTAATCTAAAAACTAGTATGTCTTTACTAAGCAGAGGTATGCAGCTCTTTTCCTTCGTCTTATGGACTAAGGAACAGAATCAACACACATTGTGTTACTCATAAATTCCTATCCAGCATTAATTTCTGGAGATGTTTTCCTCTTAAGTCTGACATGAATAGAGTTGTTTTTGTTGTTTTTTTTTTTGCAATTTACGTCAAAAGATTGTTGAGAAGGGAAACCTTATGAATTATTGGGAAACAATCTTATCTGACCAATCATGTGCATGTTGAATAATAAATTGCAACTGAGAGTCATTCTCATGCAGAGCTGAAGTCCTTTGATATTTGTAGCTGTATGTAAATACCATGTGACTGTTGAAGTTTTGATTGTGAAACTGAAAGCCATTTTTTGGGGGGGGAAGAGCCAAAACGCTAAGATTCAAAAAGCAAAGGGACATAAGCTACCACTTGTTGCATGTGTCGTTTTTGATGTTGAGCAAAAAGAGTGATCACATCAAAAATGATGACAACCCAAAGGAATTATTCATGTATATATTTATTTCCTTTTTTTAAAAGTGTACTAATATTTCTTAGATAGATCCAATGGTTTCCACCATTCAGACTTCCTGACAGCTTTCATTTAGTTTATTGAGTTATAATAAATATACCTGATCATTCAAAATAAGACCCAAGCAGATCAGGGCTTAAATGTAGTTTGACGGTAAATATAAAGTGGTGATAGGATGATTCTCAAAACCAAAGCAAGTTTACTTCTTGGTGCTGCAAAAGCAAAACTGTCTCATCACACCAGACATCCAATTATCCAAGTTTGTCTAACAAAGTGAGGAACAAACCTTTTTAACTGCACAACACACATGTAAGATGCAACACAAATGTGTTTTGAAGAACATGGAAGCTCACAGCTTCTTCAGCTTCATTTACAGCTTCTCCCCCCATCCCCCACTGTCCGAACTACGTGACAACAGCAGAGTTGACACTGAGACCAAGACGTTTGCTTAAACTGCACCAGCACTTATATCTCTGAATTGTAAACCCACGTGACTGATTGGCCTTAAGTTTTTTCCTGGAGAGCCCCTCCCCACTTTTTCAGCTCCATGAGGCTGTTGGAAGGCCAACAAAGCTACAGGTCACATCGGCTGTCTGTTCAAAGTGTTCATGGCCAATGCAAAGCTTACTGATCATGCAACAGTAACGGTGGCATTCAAACCACAAAAAATGTAAAAAAGAATCTAATGTTTTATTGCTGACTTTTCATCTATTCTGTCAAATGTAACTGTTTGCTATTGTTGAGAGAACATCCAGTTATTGAAATTGTTGAAACTACCTCTGTTTTTCTCTTTTCCCATTTCAGAGGACTCGTGCAGCAAATATACAAACATGAAACACATGTAGAATTGTGATGATTTTTTTTTCCAAGACATAACATGGATTTCACCATTCATGATTTAGACAGGGCTGACTGAAATGCATTATAAAGACCAGTGGCTTTGCATACGAGTTGAGCCATTTTACCATGTGTCGTATATGAAAACATTTTGTCATAATATAATAATAATAACAATAATAAAGTTCACTGAAAGTGAAATCGAGAAGTGGTTTTATACAATATTTGCTCATCTGTTAAACAACACTATTGTGAGTGAGGATGCTGATTTTGGTTTCACTTCAAACTCACATTTGAACTTGTGCACACTATGTATGTAACCACAGATTGCCAATTTGTGTAGTCAAGGACTGTATTTCTAACAAATTATTTCACTCTTGCATTATACGTCTATTTTCATTATTCATTTCATTATAAAAATCAGTGTATAATAATAATTCTAAGTAATTCTCATATCCTAATTGATTGTTATAGTACTCTCCCAAGACTGGTTCAACTTATTTGTCAGTATTTACAGAAATGTCAACCTACCTGCAGACTTTCTGTCCAGAGCCCGGGTTGACAAAAGGATGTGATGGGATGAAATAAAGCTGGTGGCAAAAGCCCTGTTAATGGAAACTGGAGCAGCAGAAGGCATCTCTAGAATCACAAAAAAAGTTGAATCAGTTCATCTGGACACAATTTTTAATGAAAGAAACGTCACTCATACAGGTGACATCTTCTGTCTAAGCTGATTGTGGGCATCCCAACCATTCTTACCAATAGGGTTGCATAACAAATGAAACCAATGATGATTTCTTTTGCAAATTGACCATCGCGTGGAATTTCAATGGTAATTTGTACTATTCAGAGAAGATTAGGGAATTTAAAAAAAAATAAATATATTGAATCCGATCATCTGGAAACAAATGAAAAAACAAGGAGGAACTTTCGTCCTAGTGTCAATTCTGACATCAGCCTATGAGTTACCCAACCACCTGAAAGGTGATAGAGATACATGGATTATTGAGCAAAAAAAGATAAGGAAAAAGAGGATTGGGGAATACTTGTAATCATACTATTGTATGATGATCACGACAAATCCACTTTCATCACACACACACACCCCAAGCTCAAGGATGGACGCTCCCTCATTCCATAGATGCCCTCGAGTCCGTGTTCATACCAGGATTTTTTCCAATCAAGGATGTGCTACATCATCCCTGAAAGACTTTTCCAAGGTTGAGTGGCATTTAGGGAGGAGTTAAAACAGGCCCTATGTGGTGGTGAAGTAGCCACTACAAAAACAGTGAGGGAGACAGCTAGGAAAATACTCTGGATCAATAGGACAGAGGAAGGAAGATGTGGAGACTTAGTGGTGGAAGAAGGAAGTACAGCAGAGTATACAGAAAAAGATGTTGCAAAGATGAAGTGGGATAACTGGGGAGATGAAGAAAGTAGACAGGAGTACAAGAAGATCCAGTGTGAAGTGAAGAGAAAGACGGTGAGGGCAAAGGAAAATACATATGGTGAGTTGTATAAGAGCTTGGAGACTAGGGAAGGAGAAAATAACTTCTACCAATAACTTAGCAGAAAGACTGAGCTGGGAATGATATGCGGCAGGCTAGGCCAATAAAGGATAGAGGCGTAAATGTGACGATAGAGGCTGTCAAATGAGGAGAGTCTGTTAAAAAGGTGGAAGGAGAACTTTGAGGGGAACTTTGGCTGGTGTGACTGAGGAAGATTCAGAGGGGAGGAAGAGATGGAAAATTATGATCCGCTGTGGTGACCCATAACAGGAGCAGCTAAAAGTAGTGCTAGTAGTAGAATAGAATAGATGTATTTGCCATATGACGAATGCAGTAGTAGCTGTTGTATTTGCATAATTGCAAATTGGAGAACAGCATCATATGAACATTAACGAGTTATTGTATTCTTGTTTTCTAGGTGCTTTTAGCATCTAAATTTTGTCTTTGTATTACATTTATATTTACCTTAGATCTTTTTAACCTGCATTTTTTGTTTTCTAGTCTGCATTATTTTCCTCCATGTTTACTGTACTCCACTGAAATGGCAGAGCTGAATTCTGATAATGTTTTCTTTCAACTTAATGAAGGAAATCTGATATCAATATTATCAACTTCTGAGTGAACCACAGACAAGTAACAAATAAAAGAAAAATAACAACATAGAGTGTCTTAATAAGGTTCGGGCTTCCAGACCACCTTCAATGCTCCTTGTCAAAGATTCAACAAGTCTCTAAACTCGACTGGAGGGATGAACATCATTCTTTCAACAAAAACAAAATCCTCCATTTGGTCTTTTGATGACAGATGTTCAATTGGGTTGAGATGTGGTGGGCCATAGCATATGATTTACATCATTTTTATCATACCACTCAGTGACTACCTGCACCCAATGGATGGGGATATTTGTCATCATGGAAGAAAGCACCCCCATCAGGATAGAAATGTCTCATCTTTGGATAAAGGTAATGAAAGGAAAGCCACCTTATTTGGTTATTGTATTCTTACAATGATATGTTTCCTCTGCATTTAATCCATTCAATTGTGTAGGAGTAGTGGGCAGCTGCAGCTCCCAGGAAAATAGATAATCACTCGTCAAGTCAATTTGTACAGTCAATTATCGTAAATTACAAATTTGTTTCAGTGGGCTTTAAAATAATACAACATCCTATTCTTAGACTTACAGGTCAGAATAACTTTGTATTGCTTTGCAGTGACTCTTCCCTCTAAGGGTACAAGTGGACCTAAACCATGCCAAGAAAATACCCCCCGCACACACACTCACACACACACACACACATTCAGCATAACAGAACCCCCGGGCCCCCTCATTGTAGGCATCAAGCATTCAGGTGTTTCCATTCATTTGTTGTCAATCTGTTTTTCCCTTTTGAAATGTTTTTGAATATTTACCCTGACAGGCAGTGTAGCTTAGGATGAGTCTCCTGAGGTGCAGTCATTTGTGCAGAGATTAGAGTACAGGAGAGATCACACATCTCTCGGGGGGATGCCAGTGCTGATTGTCCGGCTGCTAGATGTGGTTTTACCCAGCCTAAAATGTTCCCTCCTGTCTGTCAGGAAGTTCATAATCCACTGAGAGATGGGGGCTGGTACAGCAGGCTGGATGAGTTTGGAGTGGAGGATATCTGGGATGATGGTCAAGAGGCAATCTATATGGAGAGGGAACAACCATCTTTGAAGGGGGGGGAGGGAAGAGTACATCTGTCACCTTTTTACAATGCTGTGATTGCAACTATGCTCAAATCCTCTGCGAATTGCAGAAATTAACATCAAACTGCCAGTCAATGGCAAATTTGCATATATATACATAATGCAGAGAAAAGGTGAATCGGTTCAACTGGATCAGAAGTTTATTCAGAAACGTTTCATCACTTAAACAGGTGACATCTTCAGTCTGAGCTGACTGCAGCATTCTCACCCTTATAAACAATAGTGATGTCACACAACAAAAGGCTGGTCAGCTCAGACTGAAGATATCATCCGTTAGTGACGAAACATTTTGGAATAAACTTCTGATCCAGTTGAATCGATTCACCTTTTTTTGGATTCCCTTACCTGGATTACTGAGCGTGCATCAAGAAAAATCCATTGTTGGTTTCAGTTTTTATATACACCTGTATTTTTTACAAGGGTGGGGATACCTGCAATTAGCTTAGATTTATGACATCTCCCATATGAGTGATGAAATGTTTCTTTAAATAAAATGTGTCCGGAAGAACTAATCAACAACTTTTTTTGTGATAAAGAAGCTTTATTCACTTTGTGACTGTATATACACAAGATGAAACTTGTTCCAATGCATGCTCAATACTCCAGGTAAGGGAATCACAAAAGGTGAATCAGTTCAACTGGATAAGAAGTTTGCATCTTCAGTCCGAGCAGTCTGCTAAGACTGAAGATGTCACCTGTTCGAGTGATAAAACGTTTCTGAATAAACTTCTTATCCAGTTGAACTAATTCACCTTTTTTGTGATACAATAAAACCTGTTCTGAGCATTGAACCCATCCTATTTTATAGGAGCAGTGAGCAGCTGCAGTGCTCATGAACCAACTCCAGGTGGGTTTTTTTGGGGATGGTGGGACAAAACCAGAGCACTTGAAGGAAATTCATGCAGAAACAGAGAGTACATGCAAACCCCACAAATAAATGGTAATAGACTTGTTCTTGCATAGCGCGTTTCTGGTATAACGACCACTCAAAGTGCTTTAGAACAAATGCCTCACACTTACTAAGCATGGTGGTTCAAAGCTGAATGCCCTTTTCCTGATACCTCGTGGTGGGATACAAACCCGCTACACCTGACTTGAAGGCATGCACTGTACCACTGACCCACTGTGACCCCAAAGAAAGGACCTGGGCTGGGATTTGAACCTGGAACTTTCTTGCTGTGATGCAGCAGTGCTAATTTCTGCACCACCGTGAATAAACATTGATACATACATTGAAATCCTTTCTACTACAGTGGTCCAGCAGTTACCACTATTACCTCGTAGCAAGAAGATCCTGGGTTGGAATCCTGTAACGGGTCCTTTCCATGTGGAATTTGCATGTTCTACAATGTCTGATTTACTTTACTATTATTAAAAAGCAAATTTCAAACGCTCAGGTTAATCTTTCTCTTTTTTCTTGGTTTTCCTTTGTGATTCCCTATCTTTGATTTTAGAATCAAGTTTTCTTTGTAGATAGGCTTTCTTATTGGGGTCCATAGAGTTGTCTTTTTTCCCACTCCCAGCAAAAAGAACGCCTTCCTTGCTTATTCTCATCCGAGCATGGGACTTGGCTTTATCCCCACAGCCATGAACCTACAAAAGTGGACATGAAACGCATGTTTTAGAATTAAATTCCTCATAGATCTTTATATAATGTGCAAATGTAAGTTTAGAAAAGTTAATGGTTCAGACTTGTAATGCAACTCTTACCTCTGGTATATGGTGACTTAGACAATACTGTCTATTACAAAATTGGCAGAGCTGGCCAAGGGTGAGCACAGATGCTTTGCACTTGACAAAACTGCAGATACTGTCTGCTTTCATCACAGCATTTATTAGTGTGTCAAAGTTGTAATCTGCTGTGGCCGAGGCAGCTATGTCACAGGCACCTGCTTTGGTGTGGTTCTTTCCTGGAGGAGAAACAATAAGGATGCCTCTGATAAATTATTCAATAACCAAGACATATAATAAAAGTGCCATGTTTAACAAAAGTGAGAAAAACCTCGCACCAACCTTTAGCGGACTGATTCTTCTTGGAGGACTTGACTTGCATTGTATGAATGTTGTTCTGACACTTTTTTTGTTGAGCCTTTTCTTCTCTTTTCTGCTGCTCCCTTTTCATTCGCTCCAAATGTAAAACTTTCAGGTCTAATGGAGGTTGATCTGATGGCCCTCCTTGGGGTTCCTGGACCCTCTCATTCACCTGGATGGCTCCTGGTTGTGTTGACTCCTCAGCAATGGGCTCAGCACTCGGCTGTGTCTTCAGCGGTCTGGAAACGGTGATACATCTGTCCTTACCCTCACCTTGACTCTCATGCCTGAGTCCCAGCTCTTCTGAGATCTGGTGCACCAGCAGTCGATCATGGGAGTTGAGAGACGATGGGAATTGTAGTTCAGTTTGGTTCAGATCTTTTAGAAAGTTCTCTACCCTATCCCTGATCTCGGTGTACTTGTTCCTGGTGTGCTCTTCCTCAGTCAGGACTGAGTCAGTGAGCTTTGAATGCTTACCCAAGTAAGTAACAACTTCCTGGCTCTTGCTACCAGTGTGTTTCCTGTGTTCTGGGTTCACCTTAGCTACAGATTGACTTTTAACCTTCTCTTTGGTAGATGAGGAGTCTGTAGCAGAACTGTTAGCCTTAGTGTTTTTGTGGTCGCGGGTATAGTTCTGAGGTACGATGTCCTGGAGGTACTCAAAGGCTGTTCGGACCTCTCCAAACTCTATCATGTGATTGATCAAGGACTTTAAGAAGGCATGAGTTTGAACAGTCTGTGTGTCACAAACCACAGCAAGATGGCGTCTGGCACGAGTAACAGCCACATTTATCCTTCTATCCTCAGCAAGAAATCCAACCTCACCTAAAGAAAATAAAGTTAAACAGAGAACAAGGTAAGTTTTCTTGTGTTTCACAGATAAATACAGGGTTTAATATCTTATATTTACCTTTTCTGTTTGAACGGACTAAAGATAGCACCACAGCTTCTTTCTCTCTGCCCTGAAAGCCATCCACTGACTTAATTTCTAAATCTGGGTGCCTTGCAGAGAGTCTCTGACGCAGGAGATCTACCTTTATAGAGATGGTTAAAAACATTCATCACTAATTAAGTCTTTTGTTCAATTTCCATGGAGTTTCCACTGAACTTTTAAAACAATCTTACTTAGAATGCAATTGTGGACTGTATATCTTCTGTCCAAACACTTCCAGCTCACAGATGTGCTTGTACCTAATGACTTAGTAGACATGCTTTAGCATGTCATATTATGTGGGGGTTTTTCAATGTTTTTTTGTTTTGAATTGTGTTTTTAGATCTGGAACTTTTTTGTTTTAATCTGATGGTGAAAGGTATATTACTTCATGCTGTAGTTATAGGAGTGCGTTTGGTAGCAATATAGACTGAGTTTCTTGAACCTATGGCTTACCTGTAAATTGTATGGTGCAATAACAGCTATGTCCTTGGCTTTTAATCCAGCTTCAGTCAAAGCCTTTATATGAAGTTCAACAATGTCAACTTCCCCTGAAAAAATATTTCATAACTTTTTTAGTTAGGATACTTAATGATGACCAAACTATATTTTACTATACCTCAACTGATAATGTATTGATTCAGGGATTTTTAAAGAAGGAAGGAAGGAAAGCTTATTTATTTGGTCATTGTATTCTGACATGAAATTTGTCTTTTGCATTCTGCTCATCATATCGTATAGGAGTAGTGGGCAGATGCAGTGGCCAGGGAACTATTAGGGGCTCAGTATCTTGCTCAAGGACATGTCAACATACTTTCTCTATGAGCTGGGGATCAAACCAGCTACCTTCCAATTACTAGATGACCTGCTCTACCTCCCAAGCTATGCCGGCCCTAGGAAAACAGCTAACCTTGATTGCCTTTGGACTGCTCATCTGTGACCTCCAGTTCACTTAGGCCACAGCTTGCAGTGTCAATGAGGAGAATGGGGGTACTAGTCTCTTCAACACAGGTTATTCCTGGCAAATCTCTGTTTAAACAAAATAATTGATTTAATAAGCAGTTCTTTGGCCCATCAAAACTTTTAACAACATTTTTTTTTATAATAATCAAGTCTATTCTCACTTTAACAGGTGCTTCTCCACAGAGCAATGTGCTGTTAGCTTTCCCTGATACATCTCTTTTGAGGCCCATTCCATGATTGCTTTGTTCATCCGGTACTGCACTGTTAGCATACGGACCACTGAGTCCCCATACTTCTGAATGAGTCGCTCCATAAGACTGACAGACAAGCCTTTTGATGCGGCCCTACATAAAACAGAAGAAGACTATTAAAAATATATACTGTAATATGCATGAAGCAAGCTCAAACACTTTGATTCCCCTTTCTCTTATTCGAAGAAAATAATACTGGCTTATTTGTGGAGATGTAGTTCAGTTGATCATCTGTAATAAAAAAAAGAAAACCTGGATTTACGTTTGAGATTTGATAGTAGGTGGTAATTGCTTGTAGTCTCCAGCAAGGATGCATTTGCGTGCTTTGAGCAGGGGTATCCAACAACTGCTCTCTAGGGCCTGGGCACACTCATCAATTACTACCCAGTCAAAATGGTCAGCTGGCAGTAACTTCAGAGGGCCACCATGAAAAGCACCTGCACAGACATAAACAAGTTGTCCCTATTCGTCATTTATTAACAGTGCTCTTGCTGAATCGGCTAGACTTAGCAACCATCACCAACCTGTGTTGGTTGACAACACAACATCAGCATTTTGTAGGATCTGGGAGATGGCTGCTTCTTCCCTTGTTCTCAGCTCTTTTCGAAGCTCCCCTATTTCCCTTTTGAAACAGGACCGTTCTCCTTTGTCATGCATCTTCTTCATTCCCATCTTGACAAAAGAAAAGTAATCAAACAATACAAAAGCCATCCATTCAAACCATTCCGCATATGCTTAAAATAGCAGAATTCAGTATACTTACAAACGCTTTATCGATGTCTCTCCGGATGTCTGTAATTATATTTGTATTGTCGCTCCGGGCAAGAATGGCATCCAGTGAATGTTTTTGAATTGACTCGAGGAGTCTGGCGGGATGCCCCAGTCTCAGGACCTTGGCTTTGCACCTGGCTAGTCGTTCAACTAGATTATCCACGGCTACATTAGAGGAGGCGCAGCACAGGATCTGTGAAAATATAAACGCAGTTAACAGGATTATTGCAAATTTAGTGCAATCCTCAAAAAATATAGCAAACACTGATAATGACAGGATAAGACAGAAGTTGAATTACAAATTATCACATCACATGCTACTTAAATGGAAGAAATCATTCTGTCTGTTATTACATCAAATATCTCTGATATTAAATATGGTATACTCCAGAGCTCGGTCCTTGGCCCTTTACTCTTCTCTCTTTATATTTCACCTCTTGGCCAAATCATACATAGTCATGGAATTCAATTCTATTGCTATGCAGATGATACTCCACTGTACGCGCCTATAAGAGCTGATGATCCTATTCAACTGACTAATTTGGAAGCCTACTTAGCAGTTGTGAAAGATTGGATGTCACTAAATTTTATTATAAATTCAGATACAATTGAGATGTTGGTCATTGGGCCTTGCTTGACACAGACACCACTTTGATCAAGTATCAATAACAATTGTCAATTCTGTGACCTTGTGGCCTTGTTTGATTGCTTGAAGAATGATCTCCACTACTGTTGTAGTTTTTCCAGTGCCTGGAGGTCCATGTATCACAGCTACTTCCCTCTGAGACAAAGCGAAGGACACGGCCTCTCTCTGGGACTCATCCAGGTTCGAGTTAAAGAAAGCTATATCACCTGAAGCATTGGATAACAGATGAAACTTTTATTATTTTTTCCAACAATACTAAACAGAAGATTTTTACACTTTATATTTTCACACACTTTGCATGTTTTAGATAGTTTGAAATAATGCAAAACACTTGTCATTGAACAACCAAGTTTTTTAATGAAATACTGAGCAAATATGATTTTTAAAATCTTACTTACTCGTTTTTGATTGAGAGCCAGGTTCTGAATATCCAAAAAGGACACTTATTAAACTAGAGGCTGGCCCACTGCTGTATCCATTCAAAGCATTCAAGGCACTGCAACAAAAGAACACTCATGTGAGGAAACTGTGTTGTAAAATTCTCATCCCCCATTTATTTAGAGCAAAAACTCAATGGGATGTTAAATTACAAAACTCACTGTTTCATTCGTTTGTAGGTGACATCATTTGCTAACTTCAAGAGGTTGTACAGAGAATCAGTTTCAATGCTAAGGCCATCCTGGGAGTCCTCAAAGGCTACGGTTATTGATGTCTGGCTGACCCTTGTCACTATCCCTGTGCCAAGCTGAGAGCTAGCACTGCATCCACTTGTGTCATACAATCCAACAATGTCACCTGTAACATAAGATGCTCCTTTCATATGTGGCAGGTAAATATCTCAGTCAAATAAATAAAAGGGACATTTATTTACCAATCTTACCAGGTCCAAAGCTGTTACTTGGAAGAACTGATGCATTGATGTATTTTCTTGGCTCTAGAATGACTAATATTCGGCCATAAAGGCCTGTGCACTGACTTCCTATTTGCAGTTTCAACAGGCATACTCCTTTGCTTTGAAGCTCCTTTAGAGAGAGGTTTTCCTGCCAGATCCTGAAACACGAGAATTCAAAGTTACTCTTTACAGAGAAGTAATTAAAACGTGTTCCTTTTTAAGAAATAATTGATCAAGCATACGGTATTAACCTAACTTTGAGAAAATCAAATTGGAAATCTTTTAATATGAGTTTCATTTACATACCTGGTCTCCTGTATTTCAGCTTCTTTCTCCTCCTGTAGAAGCTCAAGCGTCTTCGCTACAAATTGTTCAATTTCCATCACCCGCTAGAACATGTATAGAAAAACCCTTGTTCGTCATTCAGCACAGACACAACATAATGCTAGTCTCCGATTGGAAATGATTGCAGACTTTCAATTTGCTGACTGTGAGATTAAATGCTTGGATGTTAACACGGTTTATGTGAGTTGTCCTGCAAAAATACAGCTAGCTAACAAGGACTAACCAACAGCATTGCTTGCTTACACCAGGAAGCATTCAATGATAATAATAATAATAATGATAATAATGATAATGATTCCCTTATCAGTCCCACAAGGGGAAATTTGGATTTCTCTGCATTTTGGACCCAACCTATTGTATAGGAGCAGTGAGCTGCCAACATGTGGTGCTCGGGAGCAATTAGGGGTTAAGTGTCTTGCTCAAGGACACCTCAATATTCTATATGCAGGACCGGGGATCGATCCTGCAACCTTCCGATTGGCAAATGACCGCTCTACCCACTGAGCTATGCCGCCCCAAGATAGATTTGATTCATGAAAAAGAGGGGGAGGGTCTACTTCTATCAGCCATTTACATTACCTCTGGGCACTGTCTGATGGCAACTATATGTCCTGTCAGACTTGACCTTAGCTTTGGGACACATATTGTTCACTCAGGACTACATCCTCGCTTGGGTTCTTCAAACTCTAAAATCTACATTGCTTCAGTTAAAAGTGTCTGCTAAATGAAGTTTTAACATTGTTACCACAAAGAGGTGAATCCCTTCATCTGGGCATAAAGTTATATTGAAAGAAACGTTTTGTCACTCACACAGGTGACATCTTCAGTCTGAGCTGACTGCAGACATCCCCACCTTTAGGAACTATACACTTATTTGAATGAAGAAACGTCTCTGATTAAACTTATTATCCAGTTGAACAATTCACCTTTTTGTGATTGTTTTACCTGGATTATTGAGCATGCTTCAAGGCAGTTGCAATCGCAGCATTGTAAAATGGTAACAAAATTAATCCCCCACCACCACCACTGCTCAAAGGTGATCGTTCCCTGTTAACATATATGGCCTCTTTGACACCCAGTTTAAAACACCGGTCCTCCCTCAAGGATATGTACATCACCCTTGAAAGAGTGGCCACTGGCATGTAGATGGGGGCAGACCAAAACAGAGCAATATAATGTTGTGCTGTTAAGTGCGGAAAGGATTGCCATGACTTTAACATTGAAGAAACAAACAGACACTGTTTAAGAGGATGACACAGAAGAGAAAAAAAGTCAGGCCATGATTCTCGTCTATGCATAAATGCTTGGTTTTGCAACATGTTCTATTGTTATGTCAAACCAATAAAGCCGTTTGACTTTGACAACCTATCTGGAACTATGGAAGTGACAACACACTATCCTTTAACGAGGCTGCTTTAAGTGCAAATGCAATAGAGCTAACTGCTAAGCTAGACAACAAACTAAACACAAGAGTCGTTTGAGAAAGAAAACAAGAAAATCTAACGATGACATGAACCAAGCACAGAAAATGGCACCATCAGCAAAAAACAATGAATAGATTAGAGTAGAACATATAGAAGGGACCCTTAAAGAATAATCAACTGTTATCAATCTCATGAAGCAACTGGTTAAAGAAAAAAGCGTAGCACACATGCATTAGCAAACAAAACCAACAAAACATTAGCATTAGACACACGTTCGGACTCAATAGAGGTTTAAAAACAGCAGAGAACGACATTCATTATGGCAAAACACACTTGAAAAATATAAGAATATACTTTAATTCATTACCAAGTGTCAATTGAGGAATACCTTATTTTGGGGTTTCACTTGATAAACTTGGCGAAGAAACCTACGCAGGCATCTGCTCAAACTGATGCAGCGTTCACGTCAGCTCGGAACTAATCATCCTTACATTCTTAGAGCAGGAAATCAACCAACGGAGCTAAAAGGCTTGGTTCCTGGAGTATATCGTCACTCATATAACTAAATAAAATAAATACGATAATAATCATGATAATGACATCAATAACAACTATAATCTCCTTTGTAGGGATAATGCATATGAATTAAGATTTAGAATGTAAATACGCCAGATTTAGCCACGAGGCTAATTTTCTTCTGTTGTTCCAAGTGAATCCGGGATTCAGTGTCTTTTTCAGGGACACTTAGGCATACTTTCTGAAGGAACCTTAGGTCAACTACCAATCCTCTGAATACTAGACGACCACCATACAAATGTAATTGTGCCATGATGTAGTGTTCTGATAATAAAAGTAACCTATCGCGAGACTAGGGTAATGATACTCACGTGATTGGTTGGGGCTTGAGGGATAGAGAGGCAGCCATGATAGAAATGTATGTGCCGAGTTGAAGGGTGTTGATTAAAGACCATAAAACGGATATTCCTCTCTGGTGTGTGATTCTCCCAACATACCACATATCCCAACAAAAGGCCTTCCTTAAAGGTCAAACTTTCCACGGGTGGCGAGGTTGCCAAATAATTTGTATGAAATGAAACTGGCTCTATGCACCTACAGAAACATTAAGGCAGTACAATTTCAACTAGATATTTCAATAATTGTGTTTAATTTCTGAATCCCTGGTGAAGTACTACAGTACCCACAATCCTAAAGTGAGTTTCTATCGTCAGAAAGGTGCTTGGTAGCACTGAGTTTTAAACCGGATCAGGGGGAGCTAAGTTCTGGCTAGCAGCTACAGCTCCGTCAAGTTTTCAGTCCGATATTAAGTTCTTTTTGGGGGGGATGAGGAAAGGACAAATCCCAAGGGGCAATGACATAAACGAGAAACCGATGAAATTGACATGTGCTAAAGTAAGAATGGTTTAAACGGCGTGAATGTGAGAGGAAAGGGCATATCATTCACAAAGCTTTATGGGTAGAGTAGTTCATTACCTCTTCAAGAAAGAAGAAAGTCCCTTTATTTTGCCGTTTTAGGTTAGAATGACATTTGTTCTTTGTATTTACCCACCCTATTTTAAAGGAGCAAGGAGCAACTGTAACTACCCAAGGACGAACTTGTTATTTTTGTCATTGTCCTGCTCAGGGGCACACGCAAGAATAATAAACCTAAAGCCTATTCAGAAAAGACCGGGGTTCGAACCCGGGACCTTCTTACAGACACGCAACAGTGCTAACCATGCGGTCTCCCCCGTGACATTTGACCTGTGTTTTATGCCTTTCCATTGGTTTCAAGGAATATTTTTATTTCAATCTCAGTTGTTAAAAGGCCATGATTCATCCGGTAGCTGGTTGGATTGGTCAAAGGCTAACAACTCCCTTTTTAAGGGAATTTCGGAAATATCCACAAGGAAAGAAATGAAAGGGATTATTTCTGGGATTCACGCTCCTGACAACGTCGGTGGTTACGTCTCATCCTCAACATGAAGCAGGGGTGAAGTTAATTAATAAAAATACGGCAGACTAGGTCCATTGGGATCAAACCCGCAAGATAGGAGAAGTATTTACATTTTAATAGAAGGCTGGGTGTGTATTTATGTTGTAAGTATGAGTACTGAGTTTTTTCGCATTTATCATAGAAATGTGTTAAAAAACAAGTTAAACCAGGCCGTTTTTTGTTAGCCACTTTAATGTTACCCCTTCCCAATGTGGGTACTTCTGATGCGTAAAAATGAACCTCTCGCCTTTAAAAAAATATATCTAGGCATTTCCACGATCTGACACCAGACAAGCGGTTGAGGATGGATGGAGGCATTTTCCACCTTTCTTAGGACAGTCAAGACAGACGGGAAAGGCAGGGGAGAGATCACATGCTGCAAACGATCTCCGAGTTATCTGGAACGCAGCAAAAACGTCGACACCTTTGCTCGTCGGAGGCGCCTTTATATTGAAAAACCACAACGAGGAAGCTGCTCTTCTTCGTTGACACCAAACAAAGTAGTCTAAGCTGAGCTGTCAAATAAAATTGGCACAAAAAGGAGTTGCAGGCGCCACAATGACAACGTCCAAATTTCGACATTTTGCTGATCGCAAAGCCAACTCAGCGGTCGTATCTTTAATGTAACTGAATCAAATCGATCCCTGTGATTTGGTATGCACACATGAAACGCTTGTTTTCCCCCAAATCACTCAGTTTACTGGCAGTAAGGAAACAACTTCTTCGCACCGCCAAAGCTCATTTTGTCTTTTCACGGAGTGGAAATGAGAGCGACGTTCATTCTGTTACACGCCATCTCAGCCTGCTTAGTAGTAGGTGCGACTCTTTCAAAATCCGATGCAAAGAAGGCGTACAAAGTTGAGACTGAGGTGAGTTTGACCTCCAACCACTATCCTTCCTCTAGTGCTTAACATGAGGAAAAGTGACCAAGGACCATATTGGCTTCTTTATGGACACCTGTCCTTTTACTTTGAATGGATGATCTTGCAGTCATCTCTCATTGAAGTGGAAGCCCTTACTCTTTAAACCGGGGTTTTGTTTCAATAGACTTCACTTGCAGAGTTGTCTGTGCTGGAAAGAGGCCTAGTAGTGTCAGATCCCCAATGGAGAGACATCGTAAAGGAGGAAAAGAGATACTGTGCTCGTGTTAAACGGACCTTCAAAGGACCTGTGCTTGGATACATCACACCTGTAAGTCTGATGTAAAGTCAGTAATGAGTATGTTGTGTATCTTGCCCACATAATCATAAATGTGTTATTACTACACCACTTGCGTCACTCTTCTTTGGGTGTGTTGACTTCTCCCTCTCATTTTAAAATCTCCCAGTGGAATTCACATGGCTATGACGTTGCAAAGATATTTGGTTCCAAGTTTACCACAGTTTCTCCGGTGTGGCTTCAACTTCGCCGACGGGGAACTGAAAGTTACGATGTCACCGGACTCCATGACCATGACCCAGGTAAATCATTATCATGACATTGTAATCAAACATGAAATGGAGTGAAAAAAAACTTGCCTTTTGTACCTTTAAAAACAAGAGAAATAAATTGCAATGAATAATTGTGGCCTTTTTTCCAGGATGGGTGAAAGCTGTGCGAAAGTCCAACAAAAAAATCAAGTTGGGTAAGTCGATATTTCCAGTGTCAATCACAAGTCTATATTTTACTCTGCTTATTGTGATAAATGCCGGTTAGTATTAGAAAAATAATTGATCCTGACTTTTTTCAGTCAATCACTGTTACTACATCTCCCTTGCTTTTAGTGCCACGACTATTATTTGATGGCTGGTCTTACCAGGACTACATGAGTGTACTAGACAGTGAAGATGAAATTGAAGAACTAGGAAGTGAGCTGGTGGATGTTGCAAAGGTAATACATAGCAGAAGTAGAATGAAATGTCAGGTAAAGTTACTGTATATTTAGCTTATCTATAAGATAAATGTTATATCTAATGAGGTAATGACCTTGCAGACTGAAGGCTTTGATGGTTTTACTTTGGAACTGTGGAGCCAACTGGGTGGAAACAAACGAAAGTGAGTTATTCAACACAGCTTTTTGATAACGTATTATGTTGCTGTAAGAGAGTATTTTCTTTGTATGGGAGGGTGGATGAATGCCATGCAAATAAATCTTTTTCCCTGTAGGGAGCTCGTTCATTTGGTAAAACATATATGTGAGACTTTGAAAGCCAAGAAGCTAGAATGTGTACTCGTCATTCCTCCTTCGGTGACAAGGTGAGTGACATTGGCTTTATCAGACTCAAATCCAGTAAAATGAAAGTAGGTAATTCTTACATTTCTCATTCTATCTATTTCCCTTTGTGATCAGTTCAGGGCAGCCCGGCATGTTTGGCAGGGAGGAGTTTGAGCAGCTTGCTCCAGTGGTGGATGGATTCAGTCTGATGACATATGACTACTCTACTGCTGGAAAGTGAGGATTTCCCAGAAACTAGGGCAGGGTATTGGCAAGGACCTCACAATAGGATGCGTATCATGATACCTGGGTCATCATCATTGTATCACAATTCTTTGAAATATGATACATATTACTATAATTGCTTACTAAAAATGTTAAAAGTATAACTAAAAATACAACTTACTGTGGACTGCCTGGATAGTGTCATATTTTGAATACCATTATATTTTGATAACTCAACAGGAAAAAAAAAATCAAACCTTACAAATAAAATTTTCAATTCAAATTTATTAGAACAGTATTTTCTACTGGAGTGCATGGTCTCTGTACTGAAATGCCAAAACATTATATGAAAATTGTCACCGAACACATTCAACAGAAATCTGTTTAAAATATTGCAACACTGTGTGTTGTGTGTGTGTAAGTATCTGTGTGTGTGTGTATATATGTATGATAGAGAGAATCCCTAAAAAGCTAGTATCTTCTCATAATTGTTGAGATGGTTTTCAATTAATAATCATAATCAACCTACATTCAGAGCTGGTTATCTTGTATGCTCTCTAAAGAAATATCAGCAGCTTAGCTACAGCAATTTTTTTCCTTATTCTTCTTTTTTAACAGACCAGGACCAAGCTCCCCTTTGCCTTGGATGAGAGACTGTGTTCTCCAGTTGTCACCCACCTCTCAGTGGAGGCAAAAGATCTTGCTTGGACTCAATTTGTATGGTTTGGATTTCTCAGGTCAAGGAGCAGAGCCAATCCTTGGGGGCAGGTAATAACATATGTGTTGTTTTTTTCCGGAAAACCGTTTCAGTGATTGTGAGCAAATTTTGGATTCCTACACTGCATCTCATTTTTACCCATGTCAAATCCTTGGCCAGGTACATTGAAATTCTGCGGGAACTGAGGCCAAAACTCCTCTGGGATGAATATGCTGGAGAACATTTCTTCAATTACAAGAGGTAATTGATGCATAATCTTTATCTTGAGTATAACAGACTAGGAGTAATAACTTCAGCATCCACTGGCATCGTTTGACTCGGTTTTTTATTTCCCTTAGGACCAATTCAGTTAAGCATGTTGTGAACTACCCAACACTGAAGGTAAAACCCTAACATTAAATTGGCTTTGTAGATTAACTTACTGTACAGAATAATGATATAACAGGCATAGTAAAATGTATGTTTTAAAGGCATAGATTTTCCATCTACTCTCAAATTTTTGGTTTCAACATAGTCTTTATTATTCAATTGTCATGTTTTGGTTTTGTACTGCAAGACATCTTTCTTATTACTTTTTTCAGTCCATCAACCAAAGGATCTCTTTAGCAACAGAACTGGGCACAGGACTTTCCTTGTGGGAATTGGGACAAGGCCTGGATTATTTCTATGACCTCCTCTGAGAAGAGAAATGGACATCTTGAGAGGGCCCACTGTGGTCCTTTTGAACATCCATGTGCAAATTTCTAATTGACAGTTTTAAAGGAAGAAAATCCAGGTATGAGATGTAACAATATATTTGTGGTGTATGCAGTTACTTTTCTTTCTTTAATCAGGTACTTTGAAAGATACTGGCAACAATCTGCAAATTTGTAACTTTGTATAATTTGTTCTTTTAATAACTTGAACTGACAAGTGTCAAGAAGCATCAAGATGACATTTTAAATGGTGGACACAGTGCATAGGCTACTCATACAATACCTGCATAATTCCCTTATATATATATTTTAATTTAAACAAACCCCCAAAAATGTCAACAGGTGCCCTCAAATCTCTTCTAATTGTTTCAAACACCAACAATTAAAGGTCAGTTGAAATGCTGATTGAACCCTGGTGGTCATCTGGAGCGCCCTGGACTTTCTGCTAAAATCTCTCATGGTTGAAGCATGATTCTGGCCTTATTACCTTTCTCTTGGGCTAGATGTCCTTGAGTGCTTATCTTCTATAAAACTGCATTTGTTTTGAATACATCACAGCAGGGTGTTGTTGTTTTTTTTTACATAAAAAATGAATTTGCAGTTCCTTGAATGACGTTTTTCTCAGTTATGTTGACAGGACAAAGTATCAATGAACTTTTATTTATGCTGTTCACAATTTTGTCATTGCTCTGTAATTTTTCTAAATGACTTAATTCTTAATTTTGCGAAAAACATGCCAAACTTGTCATTGAATTTGTGGGAAGGAGCTGTAATCCTAAATAGTCTATTATTTCCCATTACAGAGTAGGATTAGATTATTCACAGCAACTGAAGTTGATTGGATATTCTGACCAGTTATTAAGTGTCGGTCTACTACCACGTGCATGGCATCTTCTTGACTGGCTGAAAAAAGAGACAACAGAGTTTTAATTAATTCTCAGCCACATTGACAACTTTAATTTCACATCACATTAGATGTGCAGGTCACCTCACCTGTATATGAGCCTCCACTGTCTTTTACAAAGTCTTCTACTATCAGGGGCAGATTGGCAAAGTCAGGTCTCCGCACCAGCTCAAAAACTGATGGCTTCCAGCCCCAAAAAAGTATGTGGTGGTTACAATATTATAACAATAAAGGTACATTTTTACATATTATGATTAGTCCCCACACTGTGGGGTCGGACATGACCTAGATGG
The DNA here is from genome assembly GCA_900302585.1 of Regalecus glesne. Lineage (NCBI taxonomy): Eukaryota > Metazoa > Chordata > Actinopteri > Lampriformes > Regalecidae > Regalecus > Regalecus glesne. The sequence goes on from OMLC01100997.1 coordinate 23,735, forward strand.
AGCATGGGGGATTGAGGCTGGATGCCCTTCCTGACACCTCAAAGTGGGACTGAACCACCAACACCTGGCTTGTCATTCCTTGACATGTGTTGTACCGCTAAGCTACCATAGCCCCTTTGGAATATCATAGTATCAAAGTGAAGGGTCATTCTGCATTTGTAAATCACAAAGCTGACACTAACCCCTGTCAAACTGTAGCCGCTGAGGATCCACTTCTGCCCATCAGTGGCACAACATAAAGCCGATACTCCTTGTCCAACAGCACACACAGGCTCTACAAACAGAGAGACACATCCTGTATCACCTACTCCTAAGTGTCTTTACACTAGACGTGTGTTTTGCAAATATATTTCTATAGCTGTAATGGACAGGTCTCTATAATGATAACTGGTGGTATTCCTGATGGCTACATTCTCACTTTGCTGAGAGATGAAGTGTGTTAGAATGCGATGCAGGGAGCCACTGTGTGCGAGGTCTTTCACAGCTCCAGGACAATCTGGGATGAGCAGTGCTTGATATCGGGCACCTGGAACAGGTCCGCATGATCAAAAGCTTACATGTAGCCAAGTACAAACATAACAGCAAAATGTAAAACCTCCTAACTAGATCATCGCTTGTGTTATTCTATAAATATATTGCTTTGGATAAAATCATCTGCTAAATTAAATTACCTACTCTCGCTAAGCTGAATGATATAAAACGCCATTTCAGTGCTTCTCACCATCTATAGATTCAAGCTTGGCTGGTGTTGCATATGGTTTCCCACTGAAGTCCTGTATCCATCTGGAAGTGCTTTCATCCACGTCAACAAAGTCAATAGGCTTCCCCTGCAAAACATAGAGGCACTAAAATGAACAAGCCAACAAATACACGTTTTTATGTGTGTGTGTGTGTGTGTGTGTATATATTCTTTATTCACCGACAAAGACATTGGGAAAAAACGAGGCTCACCCCCGGTGTTGCTGTCTGTAGGTTGAAGACGGGGCTGCAAAGACTGAAGGCTTGATGGAATGATCTCGCTGAAACCCCTTAAACACGCAAAACCCAATTTACGTGAAGGCCAATCACCGTCCAATGTAGAATGTCATGGACTTGCCCTGTTTAGTTTTACTCAGTAAGAGCCGATAGGTAAATAATGTGCTGTGGTATAGGGAACATTGGGGTTAACGTACATTAGCATCATGGATGTGTTTAGCATGTCTGTGATGTGAATGCAGCGAATAAACCTACCTTGGGGGACAGCGCTTGCCACTATCAAGCACGTTGATTTCGCAGACATATTTAATATTTATCCGTGATTATCGTGTAGCCCGGGGCTCCTTGATTGAAAATGCAACAAGAACACGACAAGGAAATCTCGTCGTCAGCTGACAATAACATCCTGTGACTCTTTTTCAGAATAAAAGTTCAATACTTGTATGTGTCCCCTGGAGGCTCCGTACGACGCCATCCTTGCATGAAACATTTTCAGACAGTGTAGATAATTTCAGTTGGAAAACGCGCATTAGTAGGATTTCGTTTCGAATTTCGTCTTTCGTTGAGCATGTTTCCACATACTTCTCTTTCAGGTCAGCTTTGTGGAGAACACTGCTGTAGAAGATATACCGCACGGAAGAAATTAATGGCTTTAAAAGACCTAGTTTAAGCGGATTGACTAAAACGTTCATTTTTCTCTGCATTTCAATGCTTTTTTGTTAACATTGAATGTCTCTCCTTCTACACATGCTTCAATGTAATAAATGAACCATATATCTGAATATCATACAGAAAAAAAACAGTACTGTCCTGCAGACTGCTTCACCTGCTCACTATAGCAACACGTCACTGCAACAGAGTATATAAGTGTATGTATGCGTGTATATATATATCAAGTGACTAGTTATTTCCTTATTCCTTATTTGATGAGCACTCTCCCCTCTGTTGGGTGTTTCCTTGAAATCCAGTGATTCAAGTGATTTATTTCTGTCTTGGTCATTTACATGTTACACACAGTCATCAGCTGCCAATTTCCATGAAGGATGAAATATACTTTGTTTAGACCAAGACTTAAAGAAATCACTTGATTTGCTGGATTTCTTGCTCCTTATTTGTTGAGCATTCTCCCCTCCATTGGTGGTTTCCTTGGAGTATACATACATACATACATACATACATACATACATACATACATACATACATACATACATACATACATACATACATACATACATACATACATACATACATACATACATACATACATACATACATACACAGAAAATCACAGAAGTTTAGAATCCATCATTTGGTGAAATAATTTCATATTTGAATGTGTTTGCTTTACAAGCTCTGAATTTAGTTGGGCTCTTCTTTTAGATTTTGATAAAGGCAGCATGTGAACATCATCCCCATAAGCTGCAAAATAAAAACACACAAGGAAACACATTACTACACACATCAGCAGCTGCTAATATTTTTCAGACATATTCTATATAGTGGATATTGACTCCAACTTTCTTTTACGCTCATAGGATTTTACCTGAAGGAAGGCAACACCAATGGCCACTCCTCCAAGGATATACAACTGACTGAGGATGTACTCCTCTAGTTTCATGATGCAACCTCCCTGAAAGCACAAGGAGCAGGACTGTAGAGTCAACATAGTTTTGCTGTCTCAAAGACAACAAATGGGTCAAATAAAGATCAAATCGTACCTCCACTTTATAGATGTTAGAGGGATGGTCCCTATGGCCACAGTGATCACTGGGAGTTTTGCAGCAACTGTCAGGAACTAGTCTCCCATCGTCTTCTGCCTGGATCCACACACTACCAGACCAATCTAAGGAGCTGTTACTGCCACAGCACTTAAACTGAGATATAGTTGAGGGCAGAGAAGGTACAACAGGAAACAGAAATATAAGGCAAAATACACTTATGGCTGAATTTACTATTGCTTGACATTGACTTTTGAAATTATATTCCTTTGGTCTGGTATACAAATAACTTTTAGAAAATGTACATGAAGCCCAGAAGGACGAAATAATTAAATCCCAATGAAATGAACGCATGTACCTCAACTGAACCAAAATGTCATCATGTTAAAGCTTCGTCGATATGCCCTTAGACATTTAAGAAAAAACTAAACGTTGAATTCTTGTAAATATCAGGTCAAACTGATAGTCCAGTTGGGGCCTGTCTACTGATAACAACTCTTATCTTCCATATATACCTCCTGGTGAAGTTTGTTCACAGCCTGTGTGACTCTGTCCTCCCCTGGCTGGTGATATTTCAGTTGCATGGTCTCCTTCAGGTTCTGTCTGAGGTCCTCATCCAGCTGTAGGACAGCAGCAGGGGATGAGTGATTGCTTTTCAGAAGACTTATCACCTGTACTGACATTAGCTTCTTCTTGACCCTTTCCTCATACATAAATATAGCCCATAGTTGAGCCCCTTCCATCCCCTGTAGCATTACATTACACCTGTCCACATAATTCTCAAAATGTACGGACAAACACATCGACATGTACCGTACTCCATCTGACATGAAAGAATGATGGGATGTTTTTATAAATGAGAAAGAAAGACGAGTTTGACAAAACTGATGTAAAAGGAGACAGGTGGTAGCAGATTACCTGATAGCAGAAAGGGAAACACTGGAAGTAGAAAAAGGTGGACAAAGATGTGTGAATAGGATGGAAACAGACAAATGACGAGCATGCACACAGACATGCAAGAATACAGACATCAAAAAAGTGCACAGTAACTGTGCCATTTTTAGTTATGACAATCTAAATGATGGCCATGGAGAAGAAACAAGAGAGGTTTTGAAAACAACATTAATAGACTCTGTGAAGATGTATCCTTACGTGTTAGTGTCAAATGGCCGAGCCTAAAGTATGAGTATCAAATACAAACAGAGACGGTAAGCATGGTCAGAGTATTTACTGTGCTGAGATGGAAATAATAGATAGCGCTTTCTGAAGTAAAACAATCAACATGTAGAGCTGGAGCATTGGCCAGCATTGTCTGTCTTTGCAAATCTCATTACATAAATCTGATATCTGCTGTTGCACCAGCCTCAAATCTAGAAACTTAGTTTTAGTATGTTTAACAATTGTACCTCTTGATAGTTAATGTAGGCTAGGACACCAGCGATGACTTCCAGCAGGGTAATACACAGAAGCAAGATTAGATACTGTAGTGGAGAGGAAGGAAAAGAAATCAGTGAAATCCAGATCTGAGGGTACAAGCATGGATGGCTGAACATCTCATGTCATGATGATTTAGTATACGAATACACCTTCATGAGACTCTCTAGATAAATGTGTAAGCATTGCATCAATGCTGAGTAAAAGCTACTAAGACAAGTAATGTCAAGTATATCATACTCCACTGTTAGCAGGAAGTTATTCACCTCAAAAGGTCACTGAAAATAATGAAAATAGAAATAGCATCACAGAGCTTGTCCAGCATTTGTACTATGATATACACTCTCTGTCTGTGTCTGACACAGTGTGAAGTATAAGCACACGCTTGTGATGCCCCTCATTCCTCTGGTATGAGTCACCTTCTAAATCTAAACCCTTAAAGACACACTCTTCATTACTTTATTAGATGCTCTCTTCAGTACTATGTTTTACATGATACAGACTCTAAGTCAAATATAATGAGCCACATTATATAGTTACACATATACATAGTACAGATTTAATTTTATTTTTAAATCTTTTTTTTTAAATTTGCCACACGATACAGGCCAGTAGAATTTGTACTGTACTGTATAGGAGCAGGGAGCAGCCACCATTGGGCACCCAGGGAGCAGTTAGAGATCCAGTGTCTTGCTCAAGGACAACTCGACATGCTTTCTGCAGGGCCAGGGATCGACCCTGCAACCTTCCGATTGCCAGACGACAACTCTACCCACTGAGCTATGCTGCTCCTATCTAACTATCATATCAGCCTCTATCAACACCGAGGACTTAAAGGTGACCCAAAACAAACTTTTCTAACACATACAAATGCAAACAAGGTTGTGTGCATGTAAAGAAAAAAAAACGTGTAAATTACTTTTTCTTTTTTTCTGAAAATTCAGTTAAAACTGTTTAACAGCTAGGTCTGCCTACAAAGGAAAGTTTGATCATTTACACACCCAGCATGCCCATTACCTTATCACCTTAATTTATTAAGATGCATTTCCAACTCATTCCTCAGCATGTGCCATCACATCATCATTTATGCTAATGATATGGTCCTATTGTGTCCATGTGTTGTGAAAGGCCAGTGTGTTAAGCTCCTTTTGGTGACAACTCACCACCTTCAGAAGACTCTTCATTTCCTTCAGGGTGGCACAGCAGCCAAGGATTCCAGTCATTATCACGATGAGTCCGGCTGTGATTAGGATGAATGCAGATGCCGAGTAGTAGCTGGAGTTCAGTAAATGGATGTATTCACTCTTCCCCATCATCGTCCACACTCCAACAGCCAGTACAGCTCCACCTGCCAGCTAACACAGGGTGTTATTGATTAGATTCATATGAAATAATACCCTCAACAAGATGGCATGTAACAAACTCCCGCATGGCAGTAATAGCTAACGGAGAGAGAGCGAGAGAGAGAAGGAGAGAGAGAGAGGTCCATTTTACATGTCGTGATTAGTCCACATGTTGTGGGGTTGGACAGAGACTTAGTTAGAGCTTGGGAGGATTAAGGCCAGATGCCCTTCCTGGTACCCTGCAGTGGGCTCAAACCCGCGGCCTCTGGTAATAATGCTTAAGAGATACTGCCTTATTTCTACGTTATTAGCCTCTAGAGGTACAATAAACTAGAACCATCTTCCACCAGTCTCGTGATTCCTGCACATTTGCTTGATTTGATTCTGTCCACAAGCATGCAGTTTTTAATTTTGCACA
>OMLC01101001.1:0-21634 GCA_900302585.1 Regalecus glesne
GTGTGTGTGTGTGTATATACATATATATACATACATATACATACATATATATATATACATACATACATATACATACATATATATACATACATATATATATACACACACACACACACACACACACACAAAAGTCCATTGACATTACATCAATAAATATAACGTTAATTTTTTCAGTTTTGTTCAACCCAATGCATATTGTTTTATGAATCTTTTAGAGGCATTATGCAGTTATACCACCAGATTGCTGTTATATAATCCAATGTGTTTGAACTAATCAAAGATGGCCTCGTAAGAACAGGGCGGCTTGCCCGTGAGCTCCATACTAATCCGGTACTGTGTAAATGTTTTAGTCGATTTTGACGTACTTCAGTGTTTCTAGGCTATAATAAGATTACTTAGATGATTAGTTTTTTGCCAGGAAAAAAGTTTGGGCAGGACGATACAGAAGTTTTTAGCGCCATGCAGACACCTTTTGAGTGGCAGAGGCTCAAAATTGACCAAGGGGCACATGGGAACTAAATTTGTAGAGATCTGTAATTTATTTAAATATTTAATTAAAGCTATCCTTATCCCAAAAAAATTATCATTGAACAAATTATATTTGAAGTTTTCACGTATAATTATTCTATGTTAAAAAAATTTAATCGACACACAAAGCGGGGGACTTCCGGTATTCAGTGCGCGCTTGCCTGATAGTTGTATAAATTAGTATTCTTCAACCTTTTTTGAGCCAAGGCACAATTTTGTAATAAAAGAAATCCAGAGACACACCACAAAACAAAAGTGTTACAAAATGACACGTTTACAATGACAATTTATTCATACTCACTCGGTTTTAAACCTGGCCACAGGGTGTAGTTGTTTTGATTTGGGGTACCAGTTCGCTACGTAGTTAGCTTTGAGAGCTCTCGCAGACACCGTTGTAGTTTTTTCTAATTGACGTTGCCTGTTCCTCCGTGTTCTACAGCAGTTGAACAAAATGGTCCGTGTTCATGCTTTGAAGGGACGCGTGTTTCGTTTGGAGACAGCGTTTAAGCTTACTTGGGACCACTGTACTGTTGCTAAGCTTTTCCCCACACCAAGCTTTAGTCGATGCAGCATGATCCCCGATGAAAGTAAATCCGAACGAAACATAACTTTCTCTGTATTGTTTTGAGCACACCGTTATGCCTTCTTTTTACCACCACTTATAATACGCTCTTCATCTGTGTTAGAATTTTGTCCACTTCGAAGTCTTCATTTTGCCTTTTCAAATATTTAATCATCTCTGTTGTAGGCCTACATCTTATCACTGACACCTCTTCCGCGCATAACTAATTCTATTATATTAAATTAACAAGGTAATCATTGCGATTTATTGCGCTACTGCCACCTAGTGGGGGGTAGCGGTGGTCAGTGCAGGGAAGAGTATTTACCGTAATTACTCCGCCAGTCACTACATCGAAGGCACAGATGCTCAACGATGTCCAAATTATTTGCAGTAACTAAATAATATATCTTTGGACTAATTAGGTTGAAAATTGATAATTTCCCACGGTACACCTGACGATCTTTCACCGCACACAAGTGTGCCGTGGCATAGGGGTTGAAAATCACGGGTGTAAATAGTTTCGTATTTTAAGGTAACGATCTCAACTCCACAACTAAATTAACTATGCGTAATGGATGCCAAGTAGTAGCTAGCCAGTAGCTAGTGACAGTACATGGTAAATCCTCACACCCTTAACGTTAACAACACATCCAACCGCTGAGTTAGAAGCCTTGGCTTTTAGCTTCGTGGTTAGAGCGTTCGTCTCCTCATCCCGTCACTTGATTGATATACGTTATATCAGTCAAGTGACGGCATGGATGATAGGCTGACGTCTATTTTTTTTAAAGCTATGCGATCTACCCATACCACCGTTGGAATCGACTGGTAGATCGTGATTGACATATTGAGCACACCTGCTCTACACCAATGACTGTGTGGCAACAAAGGCTTCAAATAGCGTTGCAAAGTCTGTAGATGACAGCCATTGTGGGTTTGCTCCGCCCATGCGAAATGACGGCCTACAGAGAGGTTACCACCCTGGAACGGTGGTGCCAGGACAACCACCTCTCACTGAACGTCTCCATGACTAAGGAGGTCATTGTGGATTTCAGGAAAGGGGGGCATACTCACCTCCCAGTCACCATCAATCGCACAGTGGTAGAGAGAGTGAATAATTTCCAATACCTTGGGGTCAACATCCACAAAGACCTTACATGGACTAGCCGCACCACCTCTGTTGTTAAAAGGGCCCAACAGCATCTGTATGGCTTCAGGCACCTAAAGAAATTTGCGCCGAGGCCCCAAATCCTCAGGGACTTCTACCAACCAGGGCACCATTAAGAGCTGGCTGACAAGTTGCCTCATCCCCTGGTATGGCAAATGTGCCAGCAAGGACCATAAAGCCCTGGGCAGGGTTGTGTGGACAGCCCAGGACATTACTGGATGTGAGCTGCCCAGTCTCCAGGTGTTGTACACCCAGCGTTGTGTCAGAAAGTCCCTGCGGGTCATTAAGAATCCAGCACACCCACATAATAGCCTATTTTCTCTGCTGTCGTCAGGGAAGAGATACAGGACTCTCAAAACACACACCAGCAGACTGCGGGAAAACTTCTTTCCTCAGGTCATAAGACTTCTTACTAAATAACATGCAACCCTTCTGTATTTACAATCGGACTAGCACCGGTGTAGTATCTTAGATTACTAATTATATATGTATCATTGTTGCTTTGTATACCTGATTTATTGATTCTACGCTCACGTTTACCTATTTCATGCCTAATTCTGTTATACCTACTACTTTACATATGTATTTTGCTTTGTACTTATTTCATTTGTATGAGTATGTATATAGACGTCTTAATATATATATTATTTTATATTTAGTTAATATTTTTGTAATGGAGTTTCCCTGCCTATTTCCTCTGATTATACTTGTACAACCAGGGTGACAATAAACATCTTGAATTAAAAATATCTTGAATAATTTATTTCCTGACCCACCTCTTGTCTTGGTCTGTAGTCCACCTGACAGAGCCTCCCTCTGGCCTTGTCTCATAGAAGATCCTCAGGGCCCGAGGGAACTCCTGTGCGGTCACAACCCTCTCCTTCCTCACCTGCAGGCTCCAATGGTCTGTATGGAACAATAATGTACCCCCCTCCGTAGAAGCAGGGGCATGGCTACACTCGGCGAAGAACTTGTGCTGCTGCCGCCACTGGTCTGAAGGTATAGAAATCAGTTTTTGAATTAGAGCTGCTGATTGGCTGGCTGAATTGACCTCTGACATCTCACCTGTGGCTTTCTCTGGGAGGCTACAAATGGCCGATAAAGAGGTAACATTCAACTCCTCGACCTTCGACACAGAGAGGTCACAACAGTCTAGCACCAAAGTGAAGTCAGTGTCACCGGTGGTCCCAAATGATGAGTCAATCTGTGAATGCCCGTCCCATGGCACCTCTACTGGTTTAGCTCCTTGATCTTTAACATCAGAAAGGGTCCATGATTCAGGCTCATGTTTTTCTTTTGCCACCAAGCTCTCTTTTGTACCAACAGTGGCCTTAACAGCTTTTCCTCTGTTTCTTATTGCTGTAATTTCCCCCTTGACAGCCCCAGCTGCAACACCATCTCCTGCTCTGTCTTCATTCCTTATATCCCTCACTACCGAGTCAGTCCCCATTTCAAACTCTGCACGAGTTGCATCTATATGTTCAACAGTGTATCTCAACTTGGCATCAATCTTGCTTTCCCCAACTTCTTCTTTACCACCAGCTCCATGCCCATCCCCTGCTCCTGGGCTAGGCTCCAGGAACAAAACTTCACTGCCGCTGATGACCTTTCTGTCAAAGTCAACAGTCAGGTCCAGTATGTAATGTCTCACTAATATGTGACTGGTGTTGGCCCGAAGTGGAAGGTCATCTGTATCAGGGTCTAGGTCTCCATCAGGGTCCATGTTGTGTAGGAAATGTCAAATAAACAAGGCTGACCCTATAGTGAAGACAAACAAAATTGAGGGTTTCATTGTGAATACTTTTTATTTTCAGAGGTGAAAGAATATTTTAGATACAGGAGCTCCAAATGTGCATTTATGTGAGTGTGGTTTCTACTAAGATCCTGCTTGTTATCCAAACCTATGCAGACATCGGAATTTACTTCAGCCAGTGTGTATGTGTTTTAGATGTTTACTATTTAGGGGCCAAATCTGTCTGGGTCTGTGTGCTCAGAGCACTGTCACCAAACCTATGTGTAACTCTGCTTTCTCACACATTCCACTACTGCACACAAACAGGGAAAATATAACTTTTGCAATCCCGTTTTCTTAAGTGTTTATGAAAAGCTGCTTCCAACATGCCTCAGCCCAGGGCTTGGACCAACTTGACTATGTAGCCTACAGTGCCCTGGCAATATTAAACAATTTATGTAAGGTTCTTTTACATTACAATGTGTATTTATCCTGCTGCAGGCATTAAGTTGCTTGGCAGGACAGAACTGCAATTACCATTTACAACTACAGTTCCTTAGTTTTCCCCTAGCAAAGGTCATAAAAGTACCCACCAAAGGGGGATAATATCAGCAGCTAGAAGATAAGAAAAGCTTTAAAATATTACTCTTGGCTGATGTGTTGAAACAACCCTAATGTGGATTATTTGAATGCTCCGCTCTACACAGTCCTCGACTGACTTACTGTAGAAGCAACAGAAGTTCTAATGAACCCAAGTTCGTATACGCTTGATTGGTTCAATGATTATAAATGATCATGAAAGTTGTATGGATTCATTTGGGCAAATTTTAATTTAAACATTTCAATGAAATATTGTGTTCCAATGAGGTGATTAAACTTTTTTGTGATTTCCTTACCTGGATTATTGACCATGCATACATACGGACTGTAAATAAAGGTTACACATACAACTTTAATAGGTTGAAACTATTTGAAGACCTGTGCATACAAGCCAACACTGCTGTATGTCTACAGGCAACAAGTAAAACCGTGTAAATCATTCATCACAGACAAGAAGATGGGTTATCGTTTATGCATTAGCAATCATTTTAATTGCAAATGGGCTAATATGCCTCTTGGAAGAAATAATTAAACTCGTAAATTTTCAGATTTATGGGTGCAGCACTTTCAATAGTCATGATAAATAATCGGGAGCTCATATTTCAAGGAAGACGGAAATCCATGCGTTTTTACTGGTGATCTACCTTGGCTTGCTGTTTTACATTCTACATTAGATATTGCGATATTACACGAGTAAATAAAAACGCTCGCTAACTTGTACGACGGCTTCATTTCCGTCAATACTTAACGAAACGTACACATCGAAACACAACGAAAGACACGGTTTTTATGTTTTATTGTAAAATTATAATGACTGAAGGAAAAATGAACTATGGCAAAACATGCTTCAACACGGGGCCAATAGAACACAAGTCACTAAACACGGCTACTATCCAAATGATTTCAGTTTACGAACCTTCCGCATGTTCCAGGGCAAGTGTTTATGACGTCACGGCCAGTGCGTCCGCATCGCATTGTAGTTCGCTCCTTGTAATTCTGGTACAGTCGAAAGCCAACTATACGTATGTGTCGTCATCTGAATACTGACCGTTATATAAAACTGAGGTCACATTATTATAATCGCGACACGGGTGTTTGGTGAAAGTATTCATAAGGATCATGTTTGAAAATCTGATAATGAAGTGTACTCTACGTGATATGGCGTTCAGATATTCCTTTATTATTCCCACAAGGGGAAATCTGCAGGTATAAAATGTAATTGCCACTGGTCATCTTCTAGGATTCCCTTTATAGGAAAACTCGTGGTCATATTCACCACTTTAAGCTTTATTTTAGACGTTGTTAGTAAACCAAATGATTTATCATCAGTAAGGGGAAAAACAGCCTTTTCCTATATTTGAGGGATCATTATTGGATTGAAGATGGTTAATGAATAAATGAATGGCAAAAGTGAATATATTAAATTTTATTCAAGTGCATTGCCACAATATGTGCATGGCAAAGAACATAATGTTCCACATTTGAAACAACACATGAACAAAAAAAGTTTCCAGTGGTCAAATTTGACCGATGGCCGGCCAGCAAGAAAATTCACACTGTTAGCAACAAACATTTACAGTAAAACAGGGAAAGCTCACTGAAAGACAGTATACGCCATTTCTCACTTGGAATGCATAATAAAACAGACTTCACACAAATGCCTCCACATAGCACAATGTAGTCGTGACGTAAAAACATTGCATCTGTGGTTAAGTATCTTGGTTTGTAAGTACACAAGGAAAGTCTTAAGTTTGGCACTAAGTGTCGGTATAGGAAGTGATCCATTTACAAAAATTACCAAAACTATTGAAACATGTACACCAAAAATAATACTCTTATTACTCAGACCAAAACTTTTGCAATATACTAGCAGTATATTATTATTGCTAGAAGTTATTTAAAAACATATGTCCATATTATATAAAATAAAATGTGAAAAAATCTTTTAAATTTTGTAAACATACTCTTGGTTATTTTTCTCTTATATACTGTACATCATTATTTGGATTTAGGGTAAGCCTCATGATGACTTGGAGCCACAGCTAAGTCATGTACCATGACAGTATCGATACCGGACCTCTATAAAATCACTTCAAATAACTCTTAATAAGTTAAAATCTTCCTGCCACTATCTACATAACCAAACAAGTAAACTAAAATAAAATCAAAATAACCATGTCATCTAGATTTAACATGTAAAGTTCTATCTATTATCAACAGTAAGAGAATCCATCCAAACCTTTTCTTCACTGACTGGCCTGCATCATGCACAGTCAATGAGAAGTGTCATTCCAAGACCCTTTAGTATATACTAGAATCATTTATCATGATACAAAGTGGCTTTGTTACACTAGGAAATAGAGATGCATATTTCCATCTACTACATGAGTTCACACACATGAATGTGTGCGTACCCGTTTGAGTGACGAAACGTTTCTGAAAACCTTCTGATCCAGTCGAACCGATTCACCTTTTATGTGACAACAAGCATGATACTGGCATGCATACATTTATATGCAAGCACATAAGCAAGACACTGGTACTGATGGCACATATACATACAGCTCAATGGTCAGCACAGGCTTTAGTGAGCTCAGTCTTTTCTGTTTATTAACCTACCCAGAAAATGTTGTTTGCAGCATAATTATGACTTTTAGTTATCTTGAAAACCCACACAAACTGAGAGCAATGTACAGTAAAAATGCCAAAATAAGCTACACTTTGCTTTAGAACTCTTTTAGGTCCTCAAGTCTATTGTAACATCTAACATAAAGAAGACAAGAAAGGTGGATTGTCGAGAAACTGATGGGTTTGTCTTCAAAGGACATGTGTGCACCACTTTCCCTGCAGATGTGTTGCAGGGGTATCTCCAGTTGTTCTTACCCCAATTTCTCTCCTCTTTCATCTTATCTCCTCTCCCACACTGTGAGTTGCGTGACATCCTCCCATGGCTCTCAGTAGAAACTTCCCACATTAGCCATGGCATCTCAGGAGTTTTCCTCCTGAGCTCTGCGGAAACTTAGCCGTTTAAATGAATCCCTTTGGGGAGGGAGGACAGCAGTAGGAGAACGGGAGTAAGGGAGAGGGGAGAGAAACAAAAGATCGTGTAAGAGCAGGAGGAGAAAGGGAGGAGGAGGAAATGTCAGGACAGGCAGAGGAAGTAGAAAAAAAGAAGGAAAGTTGATGTTTTGATGAGGGTGAGGGAGTTCATTGAAGAGAGGAACGTAAAATATACACAAACTACTGCTCCAAGACATGTCAAGATCACCAAGATGAATCTCAATGGGAATCAAATTCACAAGTGCCTTAGGCATCTGGCAGGTTTCCAGCCGAACCTCCATTTATTCACAACCATACACTGCAAAAAAATCAACAGCCAGTTTTTTAAAGATCCATGTCACTCTTTTATAACTAGTATGGAATGGAGATAAGCTAGTACTTTTCCAGGGAGGAAAAAACTGCATTGGCAACTAGGGCTAATGTTCACCTGCTTGTTGTTGTGCTGTTAATATGACCTGTTGGTATACCTGTTTTCCAGACGTGGCTTGATGATTGGTTTGTAGAGCTCAGGAATCTTCCTTTCCAGCATGGGCCTCAGGCTCTCTCTAAGTCGGTTGTAGTTCTTCTTCAACTCTTGCTGGTATTCCTTCTGATCTGATGTGATCAGGTATTTGTTCTTCTCAACTGCCTCACCACACCTACAGTAGAGGTAAAATGTCAGAAGACTATGATGAGTATGATAAGTGGCCTTAATCCCTCAAGTGCCATCATCAAGTCCATGTCCACCCCCACAACATGGGGAATAGTCGGGACATGTAAAAATGCACCTCTCACTGTATACGTGTATGGAGGCACGTGTGGGTGAGTGGACTTTGACATTTGGTTTCATCAGATCTGGACTTCACTTGCACTGCAACTGCACTCTCCAGCTTTCAGAATTCCATTCCATTGTTTGATGCCAATTATCTCCTGTGGCTGACTGACCTGTGGCTATTTGGCCCATATCAATATCCAGCACTCAAAATGTTCCAACTATTGTGTGACTATGAGGGACCTTCTCAATGTCTCTTAGTCTTTTCCAAGTCTCTTTGCTAGAATCTGAGCTGAACTGTGACTGGCTCACAAAGCTGTTCTAAACGCAGTTAAGATAACACCAGAGGGAAAAATCCCTTAGTGATGAATAGCAAAGAAATAAAGATCCTATGTGCTGAGAGGATCCCTATTGTTAGCACAGTACACCAGAGAGTCCAGCGTCTTTGCAGAGAGCAGGGATGGGGTCTGTCCACAGTCCTCAGTCATTACATGTATAAAGGCCGACATTATGCCCAAGCCACAGGAAATCAGAGAGACAGAGATGATTGCAAACACATGCGTCAGTTTATCTACCTTCTTTTAATGCATTTAACATGGGAAATGCAGTGTTTTGTAGCAGTGCATGGTAAGTGTTAGACGTACAGGGCTGCGAATGATGGGTACAGCTGATGAAGAAGAGGGGTCCCCCACATAAAACAAACCTGCTGATTTCTAGTTGCCTGTGTCATATTCTGTCTAGTAGTGTAGTAGAAATGGAGCTGTTTGACTGACACTTGCAATATTGAACTGTCCTCAGTTCAGCCATTATGGAATCCGAGTGCCAAGTAGTTGAGTCTGCAGCTGCTACACTTAAGTCCTATGACATTAATCATCCTGTCAAACACACTTCTCTGGGTTTTCAGGAGAAAACATTGTAAATATGTTTTGATTAAAGCTATGTTGAGGGAACAAGTACGTAAGCTTTTTGGAAAGCTACAATGAACCGAACTTTTTGCACATAAAAAAAACCACTATGGAAAGGCTGGAAACTGCATCTTTGTAAATGTTGAGTGTATCCTTTCATTCAAGTTTTGTTCTGCTTCTTGTGTATCTTCATGACAGCACAAGGAACACTTTGTTTGCCACTTCTTACATCATAACACACTTGTATACTCTTAAGTGGATATGGGATAAATCACAAGAGACCTGTCTGGCCGTTGTACTGTGAGGAAAATTTCCCTTAGTGTTTCTGCCTCTCATGGCTCTCTGTAACCTGCTCTGCTGTATTTTGGAGGCACCTTTATGTCAATGTTCTAAAGAGCTTTACCAGGAGTCACAGATTAGAGCAGGCAGTGCTGCACTTAAAGACATTTATTCTTAGCCAGGAGTAAGACAAAGAACTTTTTAAGATCCCCAGGCTTAAAAGCTGCATTGGTTAAGACAGAGATGCCAGTGACATTTGGAAATGGTCAGGGAAGGCAAACACAGACATGCATCAGACATGAAATGGGCTCCCAAAGAAAATCAAACTCTGTATTCAGTTGAAATTCTCAGAAATATTGTTAGCGAGAACATATTGTGTTGCAGATATTACGGTAACATGCGTCTTCCATTTTGACAGCACTTTGATTCTGGTGAAGGACAGAAAGATGTGAAAGGAAGGTCAGGCAACCTGCCCCCAAAGTGTTTTGGTTCTGGTCCTGCAGACAAGGAAAGGCAGCAGTGGCGGCAGGAGTGGGGGGCATTCTTTGGATCAGCTTGTTCTACCAAGCCTACTGAGGGTGAATGGGTAACATTCCTGGTTTCACAGTGAAACTGCCAAATACCCCAAGCATTAAGAACCAACTTACTCTTTCACATGAGCGAATAATGGCAATTGTAAGAAAAAACTTAATCCAATGAAACGCCACATACATTTGACTGTATATAAACACATGGAGGTGGATTCATGTCAGTGAATAACAGAGTTCTGACCAGACAAGCACACTTCAACCTGGTTGAAGTGTGCTTGAGCAAGAGACAACCCCTAAGTGCTCAAGCCCTGTGACGGAATGGTGGCCTGTCCAGGTCGTTTCCCCACATTTCACCCTGAGTGCTGGGATAGGTTCGAGCATGACTCTGCCAATCCCAATTTTGGACAAGTGGTTGACGATTGATGGAGAAGCATTTAAATTGTGGGACATTTCTTGATTTCCAGGGCTGTATCAGTCTCTCAGCCCAGCTAATAATAATAATAAATAAATAAGTGATTCCCTTATCAGTCCCGCAAGGGGATATTTGGATTTCTCTGCATTTTTGACCCAACCTATTGTATAGGAGCAGTGAGCTGCCAACAAATGGCCCTCGGGGAGCAGTTAGGGGTTCAGTGTCTTGCTCAAGGACACCTCGACTTGCTATATCCAGGACCCGGGATCAAGCCTGCAACCTTCCGATTGCCAGATGACCGCTCTACCCACTGAGCTATGTCGCCCCTAACTGCAGGATCTGCATGTGACCATCTAGTTATTGTCGCTGTATGACACAGGTTGTAGCATCTTGAGACAAATAGAAAAGGCTTTCAGAAAGACTAGCAAACATGTTGCAAGCGACGTTTATCCTTTTTCCATATCTCACAAATACACAGGATATCTAAAGTTTGAGCTGTGATATTGATTGTGCTATTCCATCAAAAACTTGGTAACTTTTCCAGTCCTTGAATTATTTATTTTAACTGACTGCTGCACAATTGATACAGTAGTTCATTTACATGTATCAGATTGTTTATGTGGACATGAATAAGGGACACATAAACATGTTTTTTCACGATATTTGAAAAAGAGGACCAAAAGAATAAGCTTTTGAAAAAAATCGAAATAACTCTTGAAATTGGATGAAAGGTAATGATAAGCTATGGTGTAAGATCCCAAATTGGGTGGTTTCAAACCTTAAAAGATCCATATTGTATTCTCACTGGGCTTGATGTTTTGGGTAGGGCTGAAAAAGATGAATACTCTTGAAGATCTTAGTATATCGGATCATGGTGATCGTTAAGCAGTGAACTTTGTGTGTCTGCAGTAATGAGCAGCATCCCAAATGAGGCTCGATTAAATGAGAGTTACAATGGCTGAAGGTTATATATCGTGGGGATAATCCTTTCTAAAAAGCAGAGAAGCAGCTCTCTTTTCCTCTGAGGATTTAAAAAAAGAATTACATGGCTGGGAGGTCGATGCTTTGCATAAAGTAAGATTTTTTTTGCCAAACGACCTTTGTTATGGAAGAAAATAAATATTTTCAAAATGACATTTAATCCAGTGGCGTAGGGGGTTAAGGCGATGTTCAGAGCATCGCTGCGTCATGCAGTTGGGTGTTTGAATCCCAGCTGCGCCGTTTCCAACCTCGGCTGGAGGTCCATAGTTAGTGGGTTATAATTAGCTAAACCTCAGAAAGGTATAGAGTTTAGGTTGGATAAAGGATTCTGGGTTCACTAGTATCCCCCTCTGGGTCGTCTGGGTGCTCGCAGTTGAGGGAAAGTGAAGGGAAAGTCCTCTGCTTCATTCGACTCCGACGGCCTAGCACTGTGCTTTCCCTGCGAGACCGCGATGTACAAAATAGTGAGAGCTAGTGGTCATGTGACTTGGAGGAGACACATGCTACGACTTCCTCCTTCCTGTTGACGCTCTAGAGGAGCATCAAAGCAACAGAGCCATAGACAACTCGGGGAATTTGGGTAGGGGAAAAAGGGGATAAAAAAAAGACGTTTAATATTTGCAATACTTGTAGCAATCAAAATGAAAGATGGGTCTGAAAGCAAAGTCACCTTTAAGAGAAAAATGACAAATTTCTGCTAAAAAGCTATTTGTTCATGTGTATAATACATCCAAAAGCACATACACACTCACACAGACACACAAGAAACTCAGAATATATCTGGCCAAGTGAAGGCCAGCTTTAGACCAAAAGGCGCAGACAAATGTAACCGTTTAGGATGTAAGACACCACGCAAGTTCAAATATTCTGCTAGAATACTTTTGATTGGATTCACCTTAGTGGCAGCTATTCAGCCCTCCAGCTAAGAGATTTAAAGAATATTAGCCCAGTTTTAGCCTCGTTAAGTGCATACAATTTAGATGCTTTTAATCAAGCATGCAGCCCCCCCCACACACACACACACCGCACCCAGACACATCAATTTGGATGGTGGGTTTAAAAAAATGAAACCTCATTACAATGGGTTGTACTAATTTATCCTTTCCTTACTTTTATTTACGCATTTGATTTATCAAGAATTCTTCTGGGGGATTGTTTCAGCACTCCCCCATATAGATCTTGTCTTATTTCTTAGCAGCACCATCAGTCACGGCCACCGAAGCTACCTTCTTACTACCAGAGTGACAACAATAAGGATGTGCACAGAAAGTGACTGTCAGTCCATTAGGCAAAATTCTGTAGGCATGACAGCCAGAGAATCAGAATCAGCTTATTGGCCATGTAGGTTTTCACTGCATGGAATTTGACTTCGGTTTCATGACACTCTCAGATATTTCACGTAGGAAGACAACAGAACAATCTTCAGATATATACACGAGGACCGACTATAAACAGGCAGAAATAAGCAGTAATACAAAGCAATAAAATGCTCACTTTCAAGTGTGTTTCTACATATCCAGCTACTGATGCTTTTGTTAGCCATTTATAAAAATAAAAAGTATTGATGAGAATTTAAACAAGGGATGAAATCAAATTCAAATTGAATTCAAAGACTGAGTTGAGCTGAAGGTCTAATTGAATTCCTTTGGGGTTGGGTTTGGCCATCGGAGCACTATCATTATGAGTGGACCCTCATTTCTGTCTGACTGTGCCGCAATACTTTTTCAGTATATGGCGTGCGTGTTGTGTGCTTACCTCATGATGAACTCTTTGAAACAGAGACGCAGTTTGTTGTGGTGACGGAAAAGCTTTGGGTCTATTGGAATCTCATTTAGAAAGACCTGCGCCACCTCCAGTGGACCCTACAGAGAAGAAAGGATGGTGACATATACAATTAAACAAATTAGATTTGATTGAACTGTGATCAAAACGAATGATTTTCACTGGGACACTGGATCTTTGGAGTAGCAAATAAGACACAGACAGAGAATTGGTGGAAAACAAAACACAGCAAAATGGCATAAAAAGAACAATGAAACAACCACAGCATCTCAAAAACACAACAAGATGATCGATACATGATTAATAGCATACATCCATCTGTGCGGGGTGTTTAAACACCACAGCAAAATCCAAAGAAGAACCATGAAGACGAAGAAGAAAGGGAAAGAGAAAAATGGTGGCAGAGGAAAAGAGAGATAGAGGGCGAGACAGGAAAAGACCTTTGGAGAGGGTGCAATGAAACACACGATAAAGAATAATTCTTTCAGTCAGGAGAAACCGACTGCAATGTAAATGCTCGGCAGAGCTAAAGGCCAGGATGTCGAACTGGAACATGAGGAAGAGATCATATCGGAAAAGGAGCCATGATTTGCCTCCTGCATTGTTAATGTCACCACTAACCCTGTATAAACCCACCATTTGGCTCCCATTTGCCTTATATGAGATCTTGTTATCCTGACTTATATCCATCATAAAACCGCAGCACACTCACACAGTGCCTGTGTCACGACAGGCGCAGCTAAACATTACTGATTAGCATCACAAATGCATCAGGGCCCAGGCCTTGGTCCTCAACATTGAGAGCTAGACCGTCATTCTGAGACCCTTGTCTTTCCCACTGATTACAGTGGAGAGTTATATGTTTATGGAGCTGCTGAGCATTAGGGTTATGTATACAACCATCAGCTTGGAGCAAAGGATCTGTCAGATTAGACTGCAGAAGATAAAGCAGAAGAGGAGGGAGGAGGAGTGGCGGCTGTAACAGGCTTCATCATTACTCCTAACGTCCACCATGCCGGCAGGACTTGGGAGTGATCAGATCAAAGAGACCTCCGGTTTCGGCGTGCCGTGCAGTGGAAAGACATGAAAGGGAGAGGGGCCGTGAACTGATGTTTTAACTAAATCAGAAGGAAAGTAAAGAAAGGATTAGTGTTAAGGATGGGGTGAGGGCTTTGATGTACGATCACTGTCATGTCTCCCACCTGCACTCTACGATTACAATGGAACTGTAAATGTATTAGATAAACAGGAGCAACAGATACTAGTTTATCTTTACCCATTTGTGAGGAACCCTCAGGGATGGAAAAGAAAGGGGTCAACACTCTGAGCTCTGATCATTTCAGAAGGAATACATCATTTGGTCGTCAAGTTTTCATCGAGTTCAACTGAGTTTATGTCGAGGGATTAATCTCGATGTGACAGGAGCAAGTACTGAGCAATTAGAAAATAGCTGCAATACTGTTTATTACCTGGTTAACAGTGGCTCCAACAGAGCCTTGAAGGAGCATCTGTAACATTATAGCATCAGGTTGTTCTCTGTGTGTGGCGACCGCCAGTTCTCTCGTCTTCTTCTGCATGTCCTCAATGGCCACCTCAATAGGAGTCAGGTCAAACTGTAGACAAAAGGGGAAAAAAAGGGTCAGTCATGAATAATGTATGTGTGTGTGTGTGTCTGTATGTGTGTGTAAGAAGGACTATTAAAAAGAAAGATCCATCCTAAAACAAAAGCTTTCCCAGGTGCTGCCTTCGGATGCGAATCTGGCCACATTTTTTAACCAAGTCAGGAAACAAGAGAGCAAGCACTCAAACTTGATAGGGCTATTTGTGATTGCGAGACTGATTATTTTGGACGTTGAAAAGTTCTAGGTTGATAATAGAGGAATTGCTGTCTATTTACTTGTTAATACCTCATGCTTAAAAAAACAAATAAAATCAAACTCTTTCAAAAAGACCCTGGACTCAGTTTGGATTCTTTGGAGTCGAATTCCAATGATCAAGTTGATGGATTGAACTTAAATATCTTGGTGGCCTCCTGTGTCTTCAAGTCCTCTGAGAAGGCTCTAGTGAGTATTTTGGCAACTACCTCCTCTTTCTGAATGACGTTGATTCGGGTTTTGACGTAGGGGAAAGCATGCATGGTGGTGAGGATGGTCTTCTTCTTGTACTGCTCGTGTAGCTCGCCCCGCGGTCGTCCATTCTTGGTGAAAGGCGTCGTGTACATAAAGCGTCTCAGGTTGAAGTTTTTCTCAAAGTTGGTCAGCCGGTCTTTCATCTCATAATCGTCAAAGTAGGGCTCCACATAAGTTATCTGGATGTATGCCTATATAGGAGAGATAGGTAGTCATGAGAACAGCCACCTATCTGTCTGTACTGATTCCTTACAACAGATGTAAAGAATCAGTTGTATAACTTAGAAATATAAAATTTCCAGTGAAGCTCTTTTCAGCACTCTATTTGTACCCAAAGGAGAAATTGAGCAACCTCTTTGTGATGTATGAGAAACATTGCAACAGTACTTGGTATAACATTACTCTTTGCCTACCTTGCTCGGGTTGAGTTTTTTCCTGTCCACTGGTGTAGAGTCTTTAATCATCTCCAAAACATCGTCTCCTAAACATTGACTGTAGAAGTTCTTGGGATAGTGGGAAATGATCAAGTTATGATACACAATGCTTCCCTCTTGACTGCATTACTACATTCATGCCATGTAAAACTTTTATTGCATTTCAAGGAGTTTAAGAACCAATGAAGCAGTCCTTCAAAGAGAGCCTTGAGAGCACAAAATTGGAGAGCACTCAAGTTTCATTTCCCATTTGAATCGAGGCTTCTTATTCATTGCTCTTTTTAGAAAAGGCATAATATTTCAAATTTTTAACACTC
This sequence comes from Regalecus glesne, assembly GCA_900302585.1. NCBI lineage: Eukaryota > Metazoa > Chordata > Actinopteri > Lampriformes > Regalecidae > Regalecus > Regalecus glesne. The sequence goes on from OMLC01101001.1 coordinate 16,168, forward strand.
GAGTGAAAGAATGGCAGCAAATGTTGGATATAAGAGAATCAAACCTAATAGTTGTCCATTATCTTATTGGGGAAACAACTGGGATGACACACACACACACACACACAAAACTTCAACTTCTCTTACCTCGAGTCTGTGAGATATCTCAGGCAGATGTGTGATCCCTGGTTCCTTGTAAATAAATTCCCGTTCTTCCAGGTCTCCAAACTTGGCACCATAAAAACCAACCCGGAAATAGGTCCCAAACATTCTTTTGTGGCCCTTAAGAGAAGGAAGAGTGAAGTGGACAGAAATAGACCTAAATTCACAGAAATATCTTAAACAGGAAAAAAATGCATCAGACTAAAAATCACAACATAAAATCTCAAGGGTATCAGGAAGACATTCGTCATTACTAATTTGACAAGCAATTTTCCTGACCTTCCTTTTTTCATAAAAGCTTTAAGAATTTTATATCAAAATGATAATGGGGTAGTAGGTCAATTAATAGGATTTACAGAAGAATTGATTCTGAAATGATAAACCGATTGTTAACTGACAGCTAAGGGAGTTACTGAAACAATGGCTGTTACCTTCTGCATGATGTTGTTGAAGGCTCGCTGTAGTTTGTCATGAGTGGAGGCCAGCTTTCTGAAATCTCGGTGTGCCTCCAGGACAGGCATGATGATTTTATACACCTCATTCACTGCCTCATAGAGACACCCCTGACAAGATCCATACAAGTACCTTTACCAACAGTACACTATAGATAGGAATTGTGGTTCAATCAATAGAGAATATTGTAGTAGCAACGATATCATTATTTGAGTCCACTGTGAACCAAGGACAGACTAAAACTATCCATCAGTACAGACTGCAAACATTTAGGCGCTTGACTGAAAATCAGATTCATCAAGCGAGAACTTCTTTGAATATTTGAGTTATTTTAATATTAAGCTCTAGGATTGTGGTTCTGTCTGCCTTACATTGCTGAAGAGTTCCGCTGCCTGCTCAAGCAGTCCCACCAGTCCATTCTCAGTAAAGTAGCGTCCCGAACACACCCCATCTTCGTCTGGGGACAGGATGTCATCCGACACAGCAGACTCCTCCAACACATTGGGGGAGATGTTCTACAGCAAGAAACGGACAGCCGATCTATTAATTACCTCTATAATTAACAGAATAATCAATTTCTGAGTCTTTCTTCAGTGTGCATGGAGAAGATGTCCAACAGTGCAGAATGGCACTAATTGGATAATCATCCAATCCATGACCCTCTGACTGGCACAGGTTCGAATGTCCTGTTCCAGGGCACACCAGGGGTCCTGTGTGTGTACATCCCATAAACAGAACTTCATACCAGTCATTATAATTGTTTGTTTGTAGTTTTTTCAGGAGACAATCTGCTCCCAGAAGAGATTTGACACAGAATCATCTGTTTATCATAATTTTGTTGCTGTTTATTTCTTCAGCTTCAAAGGTGTTGTGCTAAGTGCCTAGCGTTACCCAGAGACCGTATTAAAAAGTTGACATTATTAGTATACTGCAGCTCCCCCCTCTGGACACACACAACCCAGTTTGGAAGTAATCAGTTGTGGGATGTGTCGCGTGTTATTGTTGTGTGGTGTACAGGGTGTGTGTGTGTGTTTAGATAGGTGGTGTGGGGGATTTACGTTCAACAAAATGGCCACCAGCCACAACAAGCAAAATTGTATGTGCATGTGCTTATTCGTTTGTTTGCTCACCATTTGCTTACATAGTCTTCTTATGTGTGTTTCTTTCCATTCTATATGCAAGTGAGTGTGCGTACGTGCGTGTGCATGTGGTCCCTACCTGGAATGTGACACTGCCCACAGGCAGGTACTTGTGATCCTCCAGCATACTGAGGTACTCGGCTACTAAGGCGGCAGCATGGACCAGACACATAGCTGACTCGGTGTAACACTTTCTATTATTGTGCTTCTCGGCCATGTTTTGCAGCCAGGTCAGACGCAGGTCAGGAGATGTCTGGTACCCCTTTGCTATCCTGGAGAGAGACATGGAGGGCATGGGCATAGGGGCAGTCTAACCATGGTGGATAAAGTGGAGCAGGAGTAACTGAGGCTGTGTATCCATTTTTTAAGAGGGAGTGCTGTGACTTCCCTTGTTTTAAGTAATTTCAGCTTGTTGATGTAGTAATTACACTGATTAGTAGCTAACATCTCTGGTAGAGGCCAAGATGAAGAAGTGCAATTACAATATACCACAGTGCATTAAATATATGTAGTACGAAACAAAAAAAGGCACATTGCAAAGAATGGGGCAATGAACATGTTTAACCTCAACCAAATAAGCCAATACAATAAACAGTATTGTATACATTTGAAAGCCATATGTTTTTTAGTTTTTTTTATTAATGTTGGAGAGTGAGTGGTACAGCATTGTGGATATTTGGGTAAACTACAGAGGTAAATCTTATGTATTTTTCAGGAGCAATGTAAAAATAAAAGTTGTTTTCCTGGTTGTGCAAAGCATGAATAATCAATAGGAACATACCCGTTACAGGCATCATACAAAAAAAAAACAGTGAATTAAATTGACTCATTTTTAAGTGAAGCAAACGAATCATTATACTTAAGTTGGAATAAATGCAGGCATGTGGAGACCAATTTCTCCCATGTGTTTAGGGGTTTGACAGTTGGAGCACAGGTGAATGAGGCAAATTAAGAAGTTATTAAGCATATGCTACAGACAAGTACCAAAACCCAATGGAGAAATGGCATGATGAATGATGTGTAAGGGACGCTGGAACACATGTAAGTAAGGAGCTTAAACCAACATACAATATTTATACATGTATGGAGCCTTTGTGTTTTGCTCAATGCAAACATGTGAAACCCAAACACGGTGTTTGCATTTGCATACACACAAAGCCAGATCAGACGGCTAAACTGCTACCACATGGTTACCATGGTGAGGATGGCAAATAGAGACAAAACAACCAAGACCACAGAGAAATAGGAACCAGCACCATGACTTAGGGGCAAGCCACAGAGAGACACATGCACAGGGTGAGAAATGCAGATGAAAGGACAAGATAAAACCAGTGAAAAATGAATATGGACCACATCAAACAAACAGAAAGACAGACAAACAGCTATAGAAAGACTAGGAATAAGGGAGGCCTTGGGAGGAGGTCCTTTATATCTTACCTGTACATGAGATCCATGAGCATCTCAGGGTCTTCTTGGAACTCTCTCATCTTCACCGTGTCTGACAGAATACTGTTAAGGTTCCTCAGAAGCTCATCCACCTGAAACCACAAACAAAGCAAGGCTTTTATACTTCAAGTGTAAATAGTCAACTTTCCTGCCTTGCCCATATGACTTTCCCTGTTGAGTTACCTGGGAGGGCAGCTGAGTGTTTTGCATCTCAGTGTCTTCCTCAGCATAGGCCAGGATGGTGCGGAGGGAGCGGCGCAGGTGTTCTTCATGGAAGTCTGAGGACATGCCCACCAGAGAGGCCAGAGACATGGTCACCTGCATCTTCACCCGAGAAAAATTCTGACCAGGACAGAAGAGACAGAGAAGATGTCAGTGTTACATTTTCAGCCTCATTCATCAAGCAATACAACAGTAGACAATTTTCTCCTAGGAAATGGAAAGGCAAAAACTCATCCTTTGAAGGTTTTCCCTAGGCTCTTACATCATAAGAAAATATGTTACTGTATTACCTACCCTTAGGGCCTACAGAAAACTTATGTAGAAGCAGAATTCTTAATGGTGTTATGACTGCAAAAAGGGACATCTTACATGCAAGCTAGCTAAAAAAGTAAATAAATAAATGGAAGAAGCTGTAAGTGTTCGAGCACTTTTTCCTCTGTCCATATGTGACTACATTTTGCCTAGGAACTTTTTATTTTTATACATTGGGCTGTGTGGCACATCTTCTAAATAATACATGCAATTAAAACCATTTACCCCGAGTAAATGTCCAATAATAGTACAGATAGAAAGTAATTTTGTTACACAGAAAATTCTGTCACACAGAATTTTTTTTGAGGTTATTTGAATTTCCATCTTTTGCATCCTTTGACTGAGGCATCCTTCACCAAAGTAGAATTCATTTTTGATTGAAAGTAGTTAAATAAAAGGTTATCAATGTTAAAGTGACACATTTTATAAAAGGAGATCATTTCAAAGAATAATGACGGCTATTGGTCCCTTATTAGATATACATAGCCCATCCTGAACTCTGATATTGATGTAATGGTAGCGGTACCAAGCACTTCGTGTTAAAGGTAAGTGATACCATCTGTATCATTTTTAGACTCCTCTCTTAAATTCACATTCACTTTTTCCTCTCCTCACCGTGATCATCTCATCCCATGTCCTTTTCCTCACTACCTTCCTGTGGCTCTCCATTCTTCACACTACTGTCCTAGATAACCGGCCTTACAAACACCATCTCCATCTATCTCAGCTAGGTCTTTGTGCAAGTGTGTGTGTGTGCGTGTGTAGATTCATCTATCTCCAGCATGACCAGCTAAGCGGGAAATGATCTCCCATTAGTGGCGACATAATCACCCATGGATCATCTCTACGGCCCCATTCTGTTCAACTGAGCATGGAGCCCGGGCCGAACTGGCTATCACTAGTCTCCAACTCTGTGTGTATCTATACGGGTTTACTTATGTCTCTGTGTATGATTGTATGTGTGTGCGAGTACATTGTGCCTCTGCTCACAACCAGCCTCAATGATGGCTAAAGTCAACACAAAACCCCATCTGCTGTCTGCTCTCCCTTTCTCTCTCTCTCTCTCTTCTTTTATCTTTGCCACCTTTTTTCCCTCTATCCCTAAGATTCGACTACCTTTTTAACCACAGAGATTTTTCCATTGATTTGACCCATAACTGAAAAAATTCTGGTGTCTTATACCCTCTTTTTATTACAACAATCTCATATGAGAGCAGTGAAGAGAAAGAATCAGAAGAGTTTGTGTAACACGGTGAGGTTGGATGAAGGATTAAAACTGTAAACAATGGAAGAAGTAAAGTAAGCCCTGTATGGATGAGTCATGTGTGTGCTACAGTGATTCAGATCACAGCTCTGTCTGTAAACACCACATGAAATAAACACTCAATAGCATGCAAAGGGGAAAAAGCGGCTCACTTTAAATTAAAAACATTTGTGTACATTTGTGTTTATCTCTCTGTATATACATGGAGGCGTGTGTTTGGAAATGTGTTTTTAGGGTCCATAGGCTGATTTCTGACTTGTAGTAAAGCACACACATGGTAAACACAGGAAATATCAACTGCAGTGGAAGTTATGAAACTATCAAAAAGGAACAGGTTCTCTCCTTTCTCTTAAATTCAATTTCCTCTTTCACACTTTGTTCATATGCATCTTTCCATCTTGGCGTTTCCTCTGGCTAACGCACCTCTTTTCTTGTCATGTCTTCCTCTTTCCTCCCCTCTCCCAAAAAACTACTCTCATCGCTCTCACTG
>OMLC01101004.1:0-10408 GCA_900302585.1 Regalecus glesne
CTCCTCCTACTACTACTGCTGCTACTACTATTACTACTATTACAACTACTCCTCCTACTACTACTGCTGCTACTACTATTACTACTACTACTACGACTACTACTACTACTACTACTACTACTACTACTACTACTACTACTACTACTACTACTACTACTACTACTACTACTACTACTACTACTACTACTACTGCTACTACTGCTACTACTGCTGCTGCTGCTGCTGCTCTACTACTACTACTACTACTACTACTACTACTACTACTACTACTACTGCTACTGCTGCTGCTGCTGCTGCTCTACTACTACTACTACTACTACTACTACTACTACTACTACTACTACTACTACTACTACTACTACTACTACTACTACTACTACCAGGAAAATGTACATGAAAAGTGTCAGAAAATATGACATAATTTATGTACAATACAGTTTTACCAGTGTATTTGAAGCTGGGGGAAGAAAAGCCAAAATGCCTGCCATGTCTTATCATGCTACTCAGTGAAACAACAAAGCCCAACAAATCAAAATGGCGTCTCCAGATCATACACTAGGAATTCAATGGAAAACCAAAGGCTTTTTTCCAACAAAAACTGGATGTAATGAATCACCAACAAGTACCTTTCAAAAAGACAATGAGTGTGTCCAAGAGAACCCTGAAAGCTTCGTACGAGGTGAGCTACCTCATAGCAAAGGCTATGAAACCCCACACCATCAGGGAAAGCCTTATTGTGCCTGCTGCAATAGATATTGTAAACACAGTGTGTGGGGAAGCAGAAGAAAACAAACTTAAATCCATCCCATTGTCAGATAATACCATGAAATGAAGAATCAGCAGGAGGAAACCAGGAGGAAACACTGAATGAACGCTTGACAATCACACCTGCACATTCCTTACAGATGGATTGTAGGACCGAGGGCCGAGATGCTTATGCTCTAGTTTTTATCTGCTCTATGTGGGAGGAATTTATAAAGGACAACATTTCATGACAAATATTTTTCTTAGACTACTTCAGCATGAAGCACAAGAGATATTTAGTTTCCTTCATGGCTACATGGAGAGAAAGAACATCCCGTGAGATCACATGGTTGACTTCTGTACCGATGGTGCTCCAGCCATAGCAGAGCACAGAGCCAGCCAGCAGTCATTACTGCTGAGTGTTGCTCCATCTACTATATGGAACCATACCATGATTCATCATGATGAATTGGCGGCTAAATAACTGAGCACAGAACTCAGAGAAGTAATCCAACATTTGAAGTCTATTTCTAATTTTATCAAACCTTATCCACTGGGAAAATGCATTTTTGCTACACTATATAAAGACATAGGATCTGATCATGATGTGTTTCTACTTCATAACGAGGCCCAATGGTTGTAAAGGGGGTGGGTATTGGAGATGTATTTTTTTCAACTGAGAAAAGAGATGCTGTCATTTGATGCCATCCCATTTCATCTTTACCGACCTCCTCCTCTGTATACTCTGCTGTACCTCCTCAATCCACCACCAAGTTTCCTTGTCGTCCTTCCTCTATCCAGTAGACACAACAAGCACCTTCCCAGCTGTCTCCGTCCCTGTTTCTGCAGTGGTTTCCCAGCCATCTGAAAACTCGGCTCCATCACGCAATACCTGTCTTAACTCCCCCATAAACTCCACACTTCAATCTTCCTTCCACAACTTCCACCATTTCCCCCGGCCTTCTCTCTAATTGTCAATTAATAAACCTAAAGAGTAAACGTACGAGTTTTTCACAGATTCTCCATATCTGTCTCAGAAACGACACGATAAAATGCAATAAAAAATAAACCAAAAACAATGAAAATAAACAATGATTTCCCAAAACAACAAATGCAGCATCCGCCATGGATGTCTGCGTCATGGACTTGTAAACGTACAGTTTATACACTTTTACCAGTACACTTGTTTTTCCCAATCCCCATAATAGATACTCTTTGTATTGATCAAGTCAATTTTTATTCATACTACCTTCAGTTAGAATTGCACATAGCCCCTCTATTAAGGGAGGGGGCATAGCTCAGTGGGTAGAGCGGTCGTCTGGCAATCAGAAGGTTGCAGGATCGATCCCCGGTCCTGCATACAGCATGTCGAGGTGTCCTTGAGCAAGACACTTAACCCCTGACTGCTCCCCGAGCACCATATGTTGGCAGCTCACTGCTCCTATACAATAAGTTGGGTCAAAAATGCAGAGAAATCCAAATTTCCCCTTGTGGGACTGATAAGGGAATTATTATTATTATGAAATATTCCACAACTTACCATTTCCTCAGTGTTCATCCTTTGCCATGCTTTCCCAATGGCATCCCCTTCACTCCTCTAAGTCAAACCCATCCCTTCCATTAAATACGCCTGCTTTCTTTTCAAGTCGCTCAAGTGGAAATGTTGTTCTGTCCATCCTAAAATGAACCCAAACTAACCGAGCCCTGTGACTGAGGAGAGATGAGGGCCATCTTCCTTTGTGCATACTATGCCAGTCACTATCAGAATACACACATGGTAAAATGATGGCATTGCCAAGGTCCTTGAAATGTGATTGTTTATAAGAGAGCCACTGCAGTGTGTGTGTGCTTATTGAATTATTCAGTGTTATTGTAAAGAGAGACCGTAGGGAACGTCGGTGTTGTTGAACCAAGAAAAGATGAGTGAGAGAGATCCTATGCAATGCTTCAGAGACTATTCCCCTGTTGCCATTTACATAATTAGCTCAACTAGACTTCATTTTACAGTGAAAAACCTTTGTCCATAATTAGCCTAAATGAGGAATTTATTTTTGGCTAGACCTACTGGTGAGGCCCACTCTCTGCTGCTCTTTGGGTGACATAGCTCAGTGGGTAGAGCGGTCGTCTGGCAATCGGAGGGTTGCACGATCGATCCCCGGTCCTGCATGTCGAGGTGTCCTTGAGCAAGACACTGAACCCCTAACTGCTCCCCAAGCGCCATATGTTGGCAGCTCACTGCTCCTATACAATAGGTTGGGTCAAAAATGCAGAGAAATCCAAATTTCCCCTTGAGGGACTGATAAGGGAATCTTTATTTATTTATTTTCCACATTTGGCTTCACACTGCAACAATTCAGCGTAGAGTGGAGCAAAAGAGGAAGAAAGCTTTTCAAGTACCAAGAAGCAAGAGAGAGAGGACTTGGTTTAAAACACCCCAAATAACAATCTCTGACAAAACACTCAACACTGGTTGAGTCTTAGGTAAATGAGAGACATCCACAAATAATAACAGATAAAAGAAGATTGGGAGTTGAAAATTAAGGAATATCTTATCTTGTCTTATCTTATTTTTATCTTATCTTATTTTAACTTATCTTATCTTATCTTATTTCTATCTTATCTTATCTTAACTTATCTTACCTTACCTACTCTTGATTTTATACCTTCTGCTTTTGAATAGTGACGATTGCCCATGTCAACATCATCCGTCATCGAATCAATGGAGAATGTTGATAGGCCTGACTCAAAATACTTATCGTCATCTACAAAGTCAGATATTTCCGTCGTCCGAGCCCGATTTTTCTTAGACATCGAATCAGACATTTACTTCGAATATGTCTGCGCAGCAGAAAAGAAAATGCCCGCTGTATTTACTGTGGCTCACCGATATCATAAAAAGGAAAAATCAAATTTTAAGGATACAGTAAGATAAAAAAAAGAATCTTGAAATAACAAGGGGCTGATTAATAGATACGATTCATTATACAGTTTTACAATAGCAAGTAAAAGCTAAACGGTAATGACGAATAGGAAAATCGCAGTTAAGTAAATAAAAGTTTATGCAAATAGCGCTTTTAAAAAACACATGGTTTGAGATTATTTTACATAACATTATTAAGAATAACAGTAAATGGATAACCGCATCCGGTCCATGAAAAGGCTTAAAAAGATGAGTTTTTAGAAGTCTCTTAAAAAAATCAAGCATAATCCATATTATTTTTATAGACTGGTTTTACGGATTAAAAATTTGCCTCAGTCAGCTTTACACTGAGACAACATCCTTTCCTTAAACCCTCCCATTGGTTAAGGAAATAACTCCCTAGAACGGGGAGAAAAAATATAAAGAAACCTCAGCGAGAGAAATAGAGGATGGATCTCTCCCAAGACGGACAGGTGTTCAAGTGTACAGACTAAAACACAATTTACGGAATACAAGACTGAGAGGATGACTGAATTATAATGGCATTAGAAGATATAATAGTAAAATTAAATAAATAAACATCTCATTTATAGGGACAGTGCATATTAGTGAACATTTAGAATATAAATATGCTAGATCCAGCCACCAGGCTAATTTTCATCATCTGACCGAGACACTGGACCCCCAACTGTTCAAGCCCTGCAATGGAATGGCCACCCATCCAGGGGGTCTCCTTGCCCCTACCCAGCGAGTGCTGGGATAGGCTTTAGCATGACCCCAAACAAGAAGACAACAAAGGATGGATGGAAAGATGATGAAATTTGAAGAGGCGACAGTAGCTCAGCGGGAGTGCCCACACACAACGGGGAACAATGAGATAGGCATCAAAGGCCTGACCCACCATTGTGCACCTGGAAGGGCACCGAGCATGAGTCTCCATTGCTCCTCCCAGGTCACATACACAGAAAAAGGAAAAGACAACAACTTCATTCACTCAAAGAAAAGACATTTGAGAGAAGAGAACAGTCAGCATTAGTCATTAGTCAATAACATATGATCCAAGGATTTCACAACGCTAAAGGATTGGGGAAACTTGTTCCAGAGTTTTGGGGCTAAAACTGGCAGCTGGAATGGGGGATAGATACAAAGAAATTGAGTTTCGAGGCATTAAGTGGTCAGTGAATTGAATGAGTGAGGTGGTGAGAAATATAATTGGGGGGCAAGATAATGGAGTGCTTTAAAAGTAATTTACAGGATCTCGTAGCTTATTCTGAATTTTACGAGAGGGAAATGGGTGATTCCCATGATACTACCTTTGTTCATGTCTATGAAGAATTGGCTGAAAAAAATTACAAAAATAATCAAAATAATCTCTTCTCTATCAAATTGCATTGTGTATTTTATGGAGCACTATTGCTGTTTTTTGTAGCTGAGGTACCAATTCATATTTTTAACCATTTTCCATGTAAAAATTCATTACTATAATGTGTCCGGAGTTATTTTTTAACATTTAACCCCGAAATATCACAATAAATCTGCATGATTTAATGCATACATGAATACAAAAAGGCTTTAAATGGTACATTCTTACTGATAAGATTAGTATTTTGGGTCTAGCATTTATGAATTAAAATGTTTTTGGATTAAAATGTGTGTCCTGTGGTGTACCGATGCACCGCCTGTTTGCCCATTAAAATCCCTGTTTATCTAAATAAAGCTTTTTTTTAACCCATGATGCAGTGCACAGAAAAGAAAATGCAAAATGGTTACATGGTAAGATATCATTTCCAGGTTACGCTATAGATATGTTAAAGATTATATTCACTGACACCGCAGTGCACACTACTAACGGTCATTAGTGTAATGGGGTATTATGTAATGTTTCTTTTAAGTAATTGATTCCAAAATCAATAGAAATGTAGCTTTTATAGAGCCAGAATGATAGTGTAAATATTTCTTCTCTAGCATCATAGCTATACTAACTATTATGCTTGCTAGTGTTAAGGTGGTTCATTACCATAATGCTCTGTGCATTAATCCAAGTTTGTGAGAATCACCCCAATGGAGAGATGAAGGAAAAAGGGGCTAATGTGAGACCTATGGTTAGTTCTAGTCAGAAATCTAGTAGCTGCATTTTGAACCAACTTTAAGCTATAGTGGTTGAGTGGTCGCCTGGCAATCGGAAGGCTGCAGGTTCAATCCCCAGTCCTGCACCTTGAGCAAGACACTGTTCCCCTAACTGCTCTGCCCTGTGATAGACTGGTGACCTATACAGGGTGTACCCGGCCTTTCGCCCAATGAGAACGGAGATAGGCTCCAGTTTCCCCGCGACCCGATTTCGGATAAGCGGTTGACGATGGATGGATAGACGATTGAGGCAAGAGTAGAGGGAGTCACAGTAATGTAGTAGGTGGACGATTTTCGAAATGCAACTTAATAATTCAAGTTCCTTTAAAGACCAAATTTCAGGAGGGGCATCCAGCCTTTTATACACACACAACCACACACACATTTATACACACACACATGTGTTTGTGTGCATGTGTGTGTCCATCTGGTGTAACGTTTGGTGAAGAGGGCAGTTTAAATCAATGAGTCCATCGTAAATATTAATGCAAGGTAGATTTCAGTTATGCACAAAAATCATCTTTACGTACCATTATTTGCATAATAGTTTGAATAAATGACTTGACTTCTTCAATTCTTGTCCAAATATATCAGGTGATTTACGAATAAAACATTCATTCTAATATGTGTGGCCTCAGCGGGAATAGAACCCATAGTCTTGTCAGTATTGATATTATGTAAAAGGCATATACTGCCGTAAGAATGCAAAGTTTGCTGATTTAGCAACCCTGGAACACATTTACCCAAGTGAATGCCCTAACAAGCATACCCCATACAATAATTCACTTAGCATGAGTCACCTTGAGGTAGTATGGATCAAGGATTTCGTATTGTGTAGTCAAATGTAATTAGTGGGCATGAGATAATTACACTGATTTATTGATAGTGTATATCTTTACTGATGAATGAAAAGTTGAATGAATGACGAGCTTCTGAGTTAATCATTATTAGGACTCTATATACTTAATAATTAGCTATATTACATGCAATGAAGCCACCTCCTGTGTGAAAGGTAATCTGAGACAATTATGACGGAAACATAGAATTCAGCTTCGACCCCCGGGCAATACCAGCAGAGCTAGTGAAAAACCTGGAGATGAGACTCTAAACCAGGGGTTTTCAAGCTTTCATAATGTGAGCTGTGCTCCTGATTGTTAAAATATTTCCGAGGACCATGTTCCCAAATAAATGGGGGGAAAAAAACGAACGTGACAAAAAGTAAAATACATAAATAAGCCAAGCCGTAAAAATCTCTTATGCCACTGTCACCTGTAATGATCCAACTAGATATTCTGCTTACCCTCAGTTTGACACTTGGGTTTGCCCCGGGGAAATAATGAGATCAAGTCAGGGTGGAGTTGGATGACAAGCTGACTGAGTTGCATTTAGAGTTGCTTCCAGTTTTTTCCTTGCCTTTGATTTTGTGACAGTCACACTGGAAAAACCTGGACTCATGTATATATGTGGCGGTGACGGTTAAAGGCAACAGATATATGATTGCGTGTATTGACAGAGAGGGATATTGACCGGCATTTATTATCCACCACGATAAAAGGTAAACTTGTGTGAACTGAAGCTTCAGGCTGCTGTCTGCTGATCGTTTTATCCGGTTATTTTCCAACACAATGGACAGAGCCATGTCTTCCGAGGCACGCTCCACCGAAAAAGGATGGAAAATCCAACAGTTTATATGTTTTGGGTCTTCTGGGGAGAAGTCTGCCAACTTTGGTGAAAAAAGAGTCAAATGCTGGATTAGAGCACTTTATATGTTGATTGTAGGAGAGGCTTCCAAACTTTCTTGTAGGAGTGAAAACATGTCAAATCATCCGTCCTTGACTATTTTGATCCAAAGAATGCTTCTTTTTTTTTTCTCTAAAGCCTCAATTTTTTTTTTTGAATCCAGAAGAAATGTGCTCTTTCTGGATTGATATATTGAGTTTATCTAACTGGTCCATTACGTCTATCAAGTACACTTAATTTTGCACCAACGTTACCATCAGCGTAATAATCAGCAAGTGGGGAGTACTGCTTTTCCAGAAATGTGTGAACTCCTTTTCTCCGTTCAAACGGGCGATTATCTAAATACAATGTATTCAGGGTCATCACCACAAGCTGTTGAGCTTTTACGGGCACAGAGTTGTATCTCACATCACTTTTTCATTTCATAAACTAATCCAGTTTTTGTCCTTGCATCCGAGGGAATGTTAGCTATCTAACAGTGGCAAAATGCATTTGTCTCTACTTGATGATGTGTCGTGACTGGCCTGGTGATATTCAAACCTAACTGGCCGCCAAAATTAATTAGCTGATTTTTACTCACAAATCCCTGGCTGAGTGTCACTGTGTTGGAGTTTACTCATGTGGACAACAAGGTCAACTCGCTATCCCTTAGGTTTTTGGCGGACCTCTGCTCTGACTGTATTCTGTGCTGACGCACCAAACAGCAGCTCAGCGTGTTCAGCTTACTGGGAGACCCTCGATGGTGTCCTGCATGTGGCTCCAGTAGGAGACATCTCCTACTGGGAGATTTCACCATGCACTTGGGTCATGATGGAAATATGTGGAGGGATGTGATTGGGAGGAATGGTCTCCCTGATCTGGACCTGCTTTGTTATTGGACTTATGTGCTAGCCATGGATTGTCCATCATGAACACCATGTTTGAGCACAAGGAGGCTCATAAGTGCACATGGTAGCAGAGCACTTTAGATTGTTGGTCCACAATTAATTTTGTTACTGTGTCATGTGATAAGGAGCCACATGTCTTGGCCTATCAGGTGAAAAGAGGGGCGGAGCTAACAACTGATCACCATCTGGTGATAAGCTGGATCAGTTGGAATGGGAAGCCTTAGACAGACCTGGCAAGCCCAAACACGTAGTGCGGGTGAACTGGGAACATCTGGAGGAGCCACATGTTTGGGAGATTGTTAACTACCTCCTCTGGCAGAGCTTTTCTTGGCATCGCTGTGGAGGATGGAGTCATTGAAGCAGAGCGGCCAATGTTCAAAGCTCACATTGCTGAAACTACAGCTGCAAGCTGTGGTTTCAAGGTCATGGGTTCCTAATGGGTCGGTAACCCACATATATCCCAGTTGGCATCGATTGTCAGGGATGCTGTCCAACTCAAGCAGGAGGTTTTCCAGGGACACATCTCTTCCAGATTGCATGGACCTCCAGGGGAGTGCCTGAAGAGTGGCAACTAGGTTGGTGGTCCCTGTGTTCAAAAAGGGGGACCAGAGGATCCTCCCTTTTGGTCCCCTATGCCAATTATATTACTCAGCCTTCCCAGGAAAGTCTACACAGAGGTGCTGGAAAGGAGGGTCACACAGATAGCCAAACCCTAAGATTGAAGAGGAACAGTGCAGTTACTGTTCTGGCGGTAGATAGTTGGACCAGCTCTTATCTTGATGCATGCTCAATAATCCAGGTAAGTAAATCACACAAAATAAAGAGGATTCCCTTATCCGTGCCAAAAGGAGAAATTTGGATTTCTCTGTATTTTAACCCATCCTATTATATAGGAGTAGTGAGCTGCAAACATATAGCACTAGGAGGAAAAGTTTGGGGTTCAGTGTCTTGCTCAAGGACAGCTCGACACGCTCTCTGCAGGACCGGGGATCAAATTTGTAACCTCATAACTGCCAGACGAACACTCTACCCACTGAGCTATGCTTCCACCCGTAAAAAGTGAACTAGCTCATCTGGAAATAAGGTTTTACAGAGATAATCATTTCATCACTCATACAGGTGACATCTTCAGTCTGAGCTGACTGCAGGCATCTCCACGCTTCCAAACAATACAGCTGCATGATGGTGAAAATAGAGAGTGGTTTCAATTCATATGCAAATCCGCCATCGACCGGCCATTAAGTGATGTGTGCTATTCGCAGAGGATAGGGCCAAAAATGCAAACGCAGCATTGTAAGATGGTAAAACAAGATAAGATATTCCTTTATTAGTCCTACAAAAGGAAATTTGCAGTCTTACAGTAGCAAAGTGGAAAGCAAAACAGAGGCATTATAAAGGATCAATAAAAGCAAGGGAAACTTTTACAAAATAGGAATAGTATACACAGTACAAAAAATACTTCAGAGTTGAATTATCTCTTGTCTTATCTTATCTTATCTTATATTATTCTATCTTATAGTATCTTATCTTATCTTATCCTATCTTATATTATATTATCCATCCATCGTCAACATCTTATCCAGTGTCGGGTCGTGGAGGTAGCAGATTTCACCCGGGACCTCCAAGCTTTCCTTTCCCTTGCAACATCCACTAGCTCTGATTGGGGGATCTCCAAGTGTTCCCAGGCCAGTGTGAAGATATAATTCCTCCATCTAGTCCTCGGTCTACCCCATGGCCTTCTCCCAGCTGGATGTGCCTGAAAAACCTCTTTTGGGAGGTGATCAGGTGGCATCCTTACTAGATGCCTGAACCACCTCAACTGGCTCCTTTCTATTTGTAGGACCAGTGGCTCTACTCCGAGTCCCTCACGTATGTCTGAGCTTCTCACCCTATCTCTAAGGGAGACACCAGACACCCTCCTAAGAAATATCATCTCAGCTCCTTGTATCCGTGATCTTGTTCCTTCAGTCAGGACCCAGCTTTCATGGCC
>OMLC01101008.1:0-13965 GCA_900302585.1 Regalecus glesne
CTCCACTTCCTCATACCATACCTTTCTCTCTCCTTCAGGTTATCTCCCTCTCTCTCACATTCTCTTCTGTAGTCTCTCTTCCTCACTCTCTCCACGACTCTCCCCACCTCAGTTCCCTGTGCAGTAACTGAGCAGCAGAAAAAAGTTTATTTTTTAAAAAAACACGAGAAAAAAAACACTCTGAGACAGAGAGCAGTAATGCATATAGCCAGCTCCTTTTTGCATTTATCTGCCTCTCTGTCTATCCATCCATCCATCCATCCATCCATCCAGCTCATTATTGATTATATATTACATAAAGGAACATCTCAGAGTGCCATGAGAATATCATGTGAATCCTTTCAGTAGAAGGTGTGGACAATGTTGTCAGTCTTTTCTATTTAACCACCATTACCACAATGTCCGGAAACAAACCACAGCCCCAGAGGTACAGGACTGAACATCCCCCTGTTGTCTGTGCACTGAATCCTATTGGAGTTCAGTCACAAGCTCCCCTAAAGGGTGAGCAAGACAAGGCAAGACAAGTTACATTTATACTCCACTCTAGTCAGATCACGGTGGCGAAGCATAAGCGCGTTACCATGGCACAGTCAGACAAAATACATAAACTTTTATCACCCTGGGAGTTATTTTATAGAGGTGAGCTCATAGTAATTTCTTTCGCGCGCAGGCATCAACAGAGATCGAATGAGAAACTGCCTCTGGAGTTGGCCTACTGTGTGTGTGTGTGTGTGTGTGTGTGTGTGTGTGTGTGTGTGTGTTAGAAAAAGATATTTTGCTTATATGGTTCGGGGTCTATTTATTTAAGTGCACGGAAGAGCTGGATGATGTTAAAAATTACTTATAATTATACAAGTATGCATAATTGCAGTGCTTAAAAGTCAAATAAATGACGGAGTCCAAAAGTTGCTGAACCTCTCACGTCATGGGTATAATATCAGATCTTTCTTTCCATCCATACAGAATGAGGTTAACCTGGCAGTAGTCTAAAATGGCATTATTAAGAGGTCCATTCTTACATGTCTACCAGTATCCACGTTGTGGAGCTGGACACAGACCTAAATGGTGCGTGAGGAATTAAGCCTAGACACCCTTCCTGACGCCCCACAGTGGGGTCGAACCCGCGACGTCTCGCTCATCAGTTCCTGAGGTCTGTGCTCTTCCACTGAGCTATCAACCCCCCCAGACCTCTATAATCAGATTTCTATATAACTGATGGATCACAATACTGTTAAATCCTTTAAATGGGATATTTTCCTCCACATACTGGAGTGTGTTTGTGAAATGAATAAAGTGGTGGGTCATGGAAATGAATTTTTGGTTTCCCTCATGACTCCCCTTTGAAACAATGATAGCCGGGGGGAACCGAGACTGAAACCGTAAAGGGAAACACACAGAATGAAAAAAAAATAGCTGCAGAGGAATTTTAATTGATCTCGCTGGTGCATATTTTGGCCTTGGTGGTTCCATCCCAAATTGGGGGAAAAAAAAGATCCTAACTGAAAACAGATTTCGGGGGTAGGCTTTCAAAAGTCAGCATGCAGCAGAGCAGACAGACAGCCAACGCCCCAAACAACTGAAACGCTGGTTCCCCTCACGAATCAAGTGCTTTTCTAAGGCTGTGAACAGTTCTCATCTGGTCCATTGGCCCAGACCAAATCTACATTACACAGTCACATGTTGTGTTTGTGTATACCCCCCCCCACACACACACACAACCTGTGAATCTATCCTTTGGTGCTGAAGCATTTTTTATATCAGTGCATAGACAGACGGTTCATGTACTACCTCATTCTAAGGATCAGAGACACAGAGAGACACAGACAGACAGACAGACAGACAGACAGACAGACAGACAGACAGATCACCATAACAAACTGCTCAATTCTTATGCAAGGAGATACTTGCCCCTAATTACTCATCCTTTTATACTGGCATGCATTTGATAATGTCTTGGTTGATAATTTTTATAAAGATTATTTCAAAGTTATGATTTCACATCCAGATACGGTTAAACGTCAGCCCAATAGAGAAAGCCAGCCAGCCAGCCAGCCATTCGAGTGTACTTACCGGGTTAGGGATGAGTGCCGTGTTCTCCGCAGGCTCCTCCACTAGTTGCCTTTTATAAGTCGCCTGTCGAAGAGTGTGGGACGGCCTACTTCTCACCGCAGCCAGCTGTGCGTTAGCCTCCTGGAAAGCAGTAGCTGCGATAGGCTGTATACCCCTGTTGTTGTTGTTGCTGCTGCTGTTTTAGGGCTTTACAGGTTTTATGCACTTTCAGTTCATGAGCTAATCCTGATCGAAGTCATTTTTCATTTTGCTAGACGTGCGCGGTGACTGCAGTGACAGGTCGGAATTGAAGGCATCCAGATAAGAACTCCAAACCAAAAGAGATCCTAAAGATTATAAAGACAGATGTGCGAAGGTTCTGAATAGGAAAAGGGGCGTCGCCAAGAACGCGGCTGGGTTTATGATCCTTGGCAACACATGCGTGACTCAATAACTCCAAAACAAGACAGACAACATCAGTCAGCACTTGAGGTGTTTTTTTCCTCCCCCTTACAGATTTGGAACTGAACCCATCTTCCACGTTTGCGTCTTAAAATCAGACTTTATCGGCCACGTAGGTTTTCACGTAATTCGACTTCGGTTTCATGACTCTCAGAGGTACTTCACATAGAATGACGACACAACAATCTTCCGATATATACACAAATGTTAAGCGTTCAATTGAATGACACCACAGAGAAACTTTTTGCATCTGGTCCTTTTGGTGTCCGGCGCTCAGTAGCGCCTACTAGCGGGTAGGAGCTAGAAAAGGTTTTGATCAGTGTGCAACAACGTTCCCTGCCTGTGTCCTGACTTCAAAGATCTGTCAATCGTGAAGGACATCTGACCTAAGCCCCCTCCCAGCTTTCTATGCAGCCATAATTGTCCATTGAAGTCTTTCCCTGTCCTGTTTGGAGGCCTATCCAAACCAGGTAGTGATGGCTCTCTCTCTCTCGCCAAGAACATCGCTGAAGAAATGGTGTATCGCTCCCTTGAGACTGGAGCAAGCTGCCATCAACCGTTCCAACTGGTGGGAGATCTGACTGGTAAAGAACAGCTGGAAATGGAGAGGAATGTGAAAAAAAACAACAGAAAAGACTGAGACACACAGTCATGCCTTCCCCCACCAACTCGGCCGTTATATGCACACATACATTAAACTTGTGGATCACGAATTGGACTACACTCATCAAAGGATACGACATTGATGAGTCATGTCATCATTGAATTCGATGAAGTCCATCAAGCACGTGGCAGAATATATCATATTTCTACAGTTATGCATTTAAGTCAATCACCGTGTTAAAAAAAACCACTGTTTTGAAATAAATGCTAACAATGAAAGAAGGCCAAAAAAATGATGGAAATGAATGAAAAGCTACATTTATTAAGTATGAGGACAGAATTAATGTACACAGCAGAGCTCAAGACTTCCTAGATGTGGACAAAACTGCAATTAGTATACAAATACAAAAATAAAATACAAAAATACAACTTGCAGCTCTGAGGAACAAAACACACAAAAAGTTTTGTACTTCTGGGCTGCAAGGTTTTTAGTGTTTTTTAAAAGTTTTTTAGTATGTTGCATCTACAACTCAAGGCCTAAAGTTCTCATGCTTTTAAAAAAAATGTGTTTCTGTAAATAAGATATCAGACCAGAAATGAATTGACCTGGATCCATCAAATCACACTAACTGCATTTATCCTGGAGAACAGTTACCAGATTATTCCAACAGTTGACAGATATGGGGTCAAAAATACAGCATTGGGGAAAAAAACTTACCAGGCATCTAAATAAATTTTAGAATGTCCAAAGCATCCATTGTCATTATTGCTACAAAGCATTGATTGACCTGTGAAGAGATACAGGGAGACATGTGAAAGTTTGCTGTCTTTTGCGAGTCAAGAATGAACTTTCAGCTTTTCTTTCCCTTGACAAGGTCACCGCCAAGGAATCAAGGACTGTGGAATTTATAGGGCCAGTAGGGCCCAAGCCCGACCTACATTTGAACATCAAACATATAAAAAATGTTGATGAAAATCAAGCAAGAAAAAAACAAGTTACATTTGACGTTTCGTTTAACGTTTTCAATTCTACGTAATGTTTAGTCTGCAATTAACTAGTCATCCATGACGGTTCAAAGTAAAAACACACTGGTGACTTTGACTTTTCATTTACAAACCCCAGCTTCTTCTACACACTCTAAACATACCTCCTATATGAGAGATATACAATGTTGTCAAAGAAAGGTAAAAATTACATTAATTAAACATTGTTTAGAAAGAAAGGAAACTGCTTTATTTTGTTATTGCAGGTTGGAGCGAAACGAGTACTTTAAGGGACTGCTAAATGAAGAAAATGAGAAAGAGAAGGTTGGACAATGTGGAGAATCAGATTGCAATAGCAAGGAGAAAGTGAGAGCAGCAATGAAGAAGATGAAAAATGGAAATGTAGTTGTCTATTGACATGGGAAGGAAAGAAATAAAATAATAAGTCTGAATGCAGCAGACAAGAGCAAGGAAACAAAGTTTAATTTCAAAATACTTTACATAGTTTCCTGAAAACAAAATATCTTGGATGCACAAAGTTCAGTGTTAAAAACAAAAAAATTAAGAGTAAATCCTCTGAAACCTTACTATTCTGCTACTAACTTGAATGGTGTTCAGCGGAAACTCCAACCATCGAGTCAGAAAGGGTTATATAAAAGACTAGAGAAAAACCACACATGGGGAAACAGGAAAAGTCAGAGCCCCCTCAGCTGTTTCCACTGTTGCAAAACACATTCATTTCTCTCAACTCAAGATCATCCTCTTGGAAATGCTCTCCTTGACTCTCATATGTACATCTTACTATATTAGTTTATTCTTAAATGCATCAGAAAATTAGCTAAACCAAAACTGGAAGTTTTTGCAACAAGCAGCTTACCAAATGGCCTGAACATCATGCAAGACAGTGTTAATCATGAATCAAAGAATTAAGATTCACGTCATCAAACCTGCTCATCCTTACTTCACCTTACCAAATCAAATATGTACAAATCTACATGAAAATTTAAATTTCTCAATAGGCACTTGAATTCAAAACAGTTCAGCCAGCCCCCAAAAATTTCAATGATGTGACATCACACCACACGGACATGGCAGTTTCTCTGTTATAAAGGCTCAACAGAGTTAACAACATAAATAATAATTAACAAAAATAAAAGAAGAGAGATTTGATTTCACACTGGACACACCATAAAATATCCAGAAGGTGCTAGAGTTTAATAAGGATAACGAGGTGGCATCCGTTAAAGTGCAGGATGTAAATAAAGCATGCACACCCTAGAGGACTGCAAACTCCTGGAATGATTATGTCCACGCACACGCACGCGCACGCACGCGCGCGCACACACACACACACACACACACACACAAACACAGGAATTCCCACTAATGGATGATGTACCTTGTGCCAGAGGGGTCTCAGAACTTCTCAGTGAAAGGCTCCACTGTTAAAGCCTTTCACCAAAAGCATGTGACATACTGTATTCTACATCTTTGTACCAAACATCCAGTCTAGCTCAAGATCTAATGCTAGTCGAAATCTTTTGCAAAACTCATATTGTCATCTTAGGCTGAGATGTGCGTGTTTGATGTGTTCACTCAAAAGGAATGTTATGTTTTTCCCTTCGAATTTCTTTGAGGACGAAAATAATCGTAACAGAGTGACACCACAAAAACAAAATAATAACAACACCAAATAAATAAAGAAATAAAAAATATCTCTTTCATTTCTTAAATAAATAAATAAATTGTTAAATTAATTGACCGATCAGAAATAGCAGACATGTATTAGGCGTTGCAGTGTAAAGCGGTTACTGTCAGAGTATCAGTAGTATGTTTTTCTGTTTAGTAGTAGTTAATTAAGATGCAGTTCACTGACCTACATCTGTATCTCACTCTACACGTCTTTGCTGTCACCATCAGAACTCATTTCAGGATCCTTCTTAATTCAAACATTCATACCAATGAGTTTTGAGAGTGAAGCAATGAGATGCCTGCTCGTGAGTGGAGGCAAAATGTCCTTCACACTCAATGATGTAAATTACTTTACACATTTAAAAACAATGCCAAGTCTCCGCACATCATACAATAACTTCAAAGAGGCTGCAGAAGGCCCCTGGCTTCATTTTAAGGGTAACTCACCACAAACCAACAGTTAAATAAACTGCATATCAGGACAGCTTTAACTGGCTGTTTAGCAGAGCTGTTAAGAGTAACCATCAGATTGAAAAAACATCAAACATGAGGGTTCTACTGAAGCAGAGACAAGGTCAAAGCCCATTTCAACCAACTTAAAATGGGCAAAATATGCATTTCTATCAAGGTGTAGAAGATAAACAATCTTTTTACACAATCTATGGTATTTAGCCTTACATAGGCGGCATTTACATTTGATCTCACAGTAATCTATCCGTCTGGTGAGTTAAATTAAGTGTATTTCAGGTATGTCATTAGTTTGTCCCAATTTTGAATTGATTTCTCACCAAGAGATTTGATACAGTGAACTCAAGAGTCACATCCTGCCAAGAACAATATCTAACGTGCACTGTAAAACCACTTCATTGTTTCAACCTGAAATCCCAATTCTCCCAAGCTAGACTGGGAAGTAGGAAAACTCAACGAACAGTTTCTGTAGTACTTGTTGATCCATTAAAGGTAAAATACCAAAAATTGCTTGATGCTTACAGCTTTTCAAAGCTAAAACAAAAAAGTACCTTTCAATAGCATGAGCTCTTCTTACAGTCTGTGTCTGTGAGGGTCAGAGTGCGGCGGGGAGGGTGGTGGGGGCAGGGTGACCGTGATTGGGGGCTCTACTGGATCTTCCATGGGGAGAACAAGCCGGGTGCCCCTGATCACCAGCTCATGTTCTCCAAGGCCAAGCTCCTGGTCCAGACTGTCATCGGACGGGTCTCCCCCAATGCTGGTACATTTGCGGTTGACAGTTCGGGATCCGAATGCATCAGTACTGACTGTGACATCAGTATACATGGAGCTGACATTTGCATCATTCAGGATCATGTCAGATTCGTCATCATCATAGAGTTGGCCTTCATTCTAGCAGGGAGGGGAGAGGGAGAGAGAGAGAGAGAGAGAGAGAGAGAGAGAGAGAGAGAGAGAGAGATGGGGTTGAGTGATACAATCAAAAGGGGGAATAAAATGATAATATTAACAACAATGGAAAAGTAATGAAAGAACTTCTACTTCAAACTTACCTCATAGGCCTGCGGGCTGGTAAGGCATCGTGCAAGTGGTCCACAACAAGTAGGTAGTGTAGCAGTGAGAGGTGGGCCACTATGGGTCAATAGAGGCTTCAGGTAACTGAAGGAAGACATTCTGTCAAGGGCTTCTTACATTTTGCACTTCACTTGGAACCAATAAATCAGTCTAACTGCCCTAAGACAAATTCTAAGTGTTCTGAAAAATGTAATCGATTGAATATGTTGAAGTGCGAGTTTTTCCATGGCAGCACTTGCAGTGAAGTTAGTTAGTAATATGTCTTTGCATATTCTATGAAATGCGATATTTTTTTAATTTTATTTTAATTGTTGGAATGTACTCTATTTAACCAGTTCAGAGGAATTCCCCTACCAAATGTGGCAGGGAAAATTTCTTCTCAGTGGATTCCCTTATCAGTCCCACAAGGGGAAATCTGCAATTATCTGCATTTGAACCATCATATTGATAGGAGTAATGAGCAACCAGTATGTGGCACTCAGGGAGCAGTTAGGGGAAGAGTGTATTGCTCAAGGACACCTCAACATACTTTATCCAGGACCGGGGATCAAACCTCCAACCTTCAGATCGATAGACGGCCACTCTACTCACTGAGCTATGCTCTATGTGGTCTATACCTAAACTATATCTTATACATTGTGTAAGACATCATGGGTTACATCCGCATGTTCAATGCTAGCACTATTTTCTTTCTGTTCAGAGTGAAAAACTGAATATAATTGAGAGGTGCATTTTGCACATCAGGAGTAGTCCTCACATTATTGGGGGTGGACATGGACTTAGATGGAGCTTGAGGGGAATAAGGCTGGATGCCTTTACTGACACCCTGCAATGAGTTCAAACTTGCTGCCTCTGGCTCGTCTGTACCGGAAGCAAGTGCTCTAACGACTAAGCTACAGCGGAAAAACCGTGAGTATAGTTATGATGCCAAAAAAAAATCTATATTGTAACTTCTTGGATAGAACATGCAACAATCTTACGGCAGTATTTGGAACAGTGGTATTCCTTTTCTTGCCAAGTTGTCAGCTTGAGTGATTACAACAATACCTCTTGTATGTGAGAACTGAAAAAAGACAGCAACTCACATTGAATTTTAGCAAAGTCAATGATATCCTTTGTGTACAACCTCTGAACAGAAGAAATATCCTCGACCTGATTCACTAAGAGTAACTTAATGGTTGTGCTGCAGAGACAACAGTCAATATCACATGTTCACGTTCTGCATATTCTCTCTCAACCACACAGAATCAAAGTTAAATAAAATAACAAAAACTATCTGCTTTTCTCAGACCAATCAAAGATGCTATGGTCTCAAGTCTGCTTCTATTTCTTAAAAATTAAATGAATCAATATGTTCATCTCAAAGATGCAGCATAAAAATAATTAGATACATTTAGTTAATCATCCACAGTCCAGCAAATCATGAACTTCCAGTTTCATATACCTGTATAACTAATGGCATCCTGATCTCTGGACTGTCTAGTTTGCAGTGATATCAAAGACAGCCCTCTAGTGTTCACAGTGGAACTCAACAGCTACACTTCAAAGCTTTTTGACCGATGGATTAAAGGCAATCTTGATAAAAAATAGGCCTCATTCACCTCTTCCCTCTGATAGTTTGATGGAGTTATTCATTAATTTATTAAACTAAACATAGTTTATCCAATCCAGAAAGGGTGGAATCCAACCCAGCATACACTGAGCAGAAGAAAGTGAGACACCCTGTATATGTCTCCAGTCCATCACTGGACCAACATACATACACAAGCACTCGCATATCATTCAATCTTTGGACCTTTTAAGTCTTCAATTCCCCATGTGTGTATGTTAGTGAATGGTAGAGAGAAAGCCTTATGAAAACACAGGAAGAACACAGAAGGGTCGTGATCATACCCAGGATCACTAAGTCATTGTGCTTCCCATGATAATAGATATCATGGTCTACAAGTAAGATGGATACTTGTGATCAAAGTTGTACCAGATCCTGAATGGCCAAGCACTCTCATGTTTGGTGCTCCTCCACTGGGATCCATCCAGCATTATTACCTGTTAATATATGGAGAAGAGAAGAAAAATAATATGAACTCATGTCAATGTCAACTCTGTTCAGTCATTTTAACTTTTAATGTTTAATGCAACCAAAAAAAGGCTTTGCTGAATTTGTCTAAAACATTCCAGGGTCGTTTGCGGTCTTTTCTATTTTCAGGTGTGGTGCATTACATGGATTCAGTGAAATGTTCTGTAGAAGTTAGAGAACAATGTGGAGCTTGTTGTATTAGGGTCTGGATTAGAATGTCAATATAAACTTATGGTTAATAAACCTATGGCTACAGTAAACTTATGGTTAATCAATGTAATTGGTATAAAAGGCATTCTGGTTTTGTGCTGCAATGTAGCTATTGTTGCCAACATCAGACCTTTTAGTAGAAATATAGATTTTGAAAAATGATAAGGGAAAATAAAAAATAAAAATCTCACAATCTTGATAGGCTACATGTTTGCTCAGTCTACAATGTGACTTGTCCATCATATCTAAGCATTTCCAAATGGGGAGTCAAAACAACCAGGTCATAATAAAAGAAGCTCTATGCAGCATTTCTCACATATTTTCCATGCTGTTGTTAAAACGGAACCAGCACATAAATCCTGACTAGGACTCAGGAATTGTGGTTTCATATCCCGCTGCATAGCTCAGTAAATATGAGGCATTCATTGTAAAGCAGTTTGAGTGGTCATTAGACTAGAAAAGCGCTATATAAGAACAAGTCCAATTACTATTACTTACAGAATTGTCCTGATCTGTGTCAACACCCACTCTGAAAGAAAAAGATAGTGAGACATGTTGACCAGAGTGGTGGGACAAACTTCCTGAGCAGCATTCTGACATACACACGTATACTTACGGTATACTCATGAAGGACAACATGGGGGTTGTGCCCCCTCCACAGATCCAGACAGTAAAGAAGACAATAAGAAGGGTAGTTGAAAACATCATCTGGCGAGCGTATGTCGCTGTGTCACGGATTGAAAGGGCAAAGGTCATGGCCCCACGCAGGCCTAAGTAAGAGAGGGAGAAAAAAAGAAACTAAGTGAGAAAAAAATTGCATTTGAGGCGAGAGTAATTTTTCATTTGATTAACTCAAGAAGTCAGATGGGTGTCTGTAGATGGGTGTAGAACAGCCATCTACAGGCTAGTGGCCACTCATTCAATGATGATGATGTTCACATCCTTAAAAGGAGGAACGCTGGTTTGAAAGGGGGTGAAGGAGGCCATTTATATCAAGAGGGAAAGACCGTCTTTGAATAGGGGTGGTGGCCTGAGAGTACACCTGTCGGCGTCTTACAATACCGTGATTGCAAATATTCCCCAATCCTTTGTGAATGGTGCTCATTGCCACTGAATGTGCAGTTGATTTTTTCTCTTGCTGTATAAACACAACAATGCTTTAGTGATGCCATGGTCAATTTCCAGGTGTATACTAAAACAATGTCCACTGAAATAGGAATGAGACTGAGAAAAAAAGTGATCTCCTGGCACCAAACTGAAACTAGTCAACTGCATATTGATGTACATACACATCTCAAAATATTCAGCCATTATTGCCTGTTTGTTAAATTAAACTCCATCCCCTCACAAAATTCCACTCAACTCTTCCATTTCATTTGGCTATATAGTTAGTCACAGAAGTTCTCAAATGCCATTTCATGGGACCTTAAGGCACCTTGAGAGCAGTGAAGGCCTCTATCTCTATACAGTCTACAATTCATAAACTGCTTTAGAGTTACTCCATCCATCCATTGTCAACCACTTATCCAGGGTCGGGTCGTGGAGGTAGCAGATTTCAGCCAGGAACTCCAAGCTTTCCATTCACTTGCCACATCAACCATCTCTGACTGGGGGATCTCGAGAAATTCCCAGGCCAGTGTGGAGATATGATCCCTCCACCTGGTCATTGATCTACCCCATGGCCTCCTCCCAGCTGGACGTGACTGGAACACCTCATTAGGGAGGCAACGAGGTGGCATCCTTATTGTTAAACCACCTCAACTAGCTCCTTTCTACTTGATGGAGCAGAAGCTCTACTCTGA
The DNA here is from genome assembly GCA_900302585.1 of Regalecus glesne. Taxonomy (NCBI): domain Eukaryota; kingdom Metazoa; phylum Chordata; class Actinopteri; order Lampriformes; family Regalecidae; genus Regalecus; species Regalecus glesne. The sequence continues at coordinate 11,419 of OMLC01101008.1, forward strand.
GTCCCTCACAAACGACTGAACTTCTCACCCTGTCTCCAAGGGAGACACCAGAAACCCACCTGAGAAAACCCATTTCAGTTGCTTGTAACCGTGAACTCGTTCTTTCGGTCATGACTTAACTTTCACATGGCCATAGGTGAGAGTAGGAATGAACATTGACCAGTAGATCAAGAGCTTTTCCGTCTGGCTCAGCTCTCTATTGGTAATGATGGTTTGGTAGAGCAAGCGCAATACTGCTCCAATAGCTCAGATTCTCCGGTCCAACTCATGCTCCATCTTCCCCTCATTTGAGAACTAGACTCTGAGATACTTGAACTCCCTCACTTGGGCTAAGGACTCATTCCCTTCTCAGATTGGGAATTCCTCCGGTTTCCTGTTTAGAACCATGCTCTCAGATTTAGAGGTCCTGATCCTCATCCCAGCTGCTTCACACTCAGCTCTGAACCCATCCAGTGAGTGTTGAAGGTCACAGACCAATGATCCCATCAGAGCCACATCATCTGCAAAAAACTGTGATGCAATCCTCAGTCCATTGAACTGCAAACCCTCTTTTCTATGACTACACCTCGAGGTCCTCTCCATGAATATCACCAACAGGATAGATGATCAGGTGCAGCCCTGGCGGAGGCCAAGCCCCACCAGGAACGAGCCAGACTAATAAACATAAACATTAATATGGCCCCCAGCCCAAAGAAAGTTTAAACTTGTCAATAAAGATCTGTGGTTTTTGTTCTAGAGAATTACCAATCCATCTTGTTGTTCAGGAAATTTCACAAAGGAAAACAAATCAATCATGCACAGAGGCCCTTAAATGAGCTCAGCCTCTAGTCATATTTCAATAGCAAATGTCAGCTGAAGTAAGGCTGATATTCTATACATCTGACCACAAATGCTTGCCTAAAATTAGAGCTTGTCACGCTATTATTACAGCAGCACTGACATTTTTAAACTTCTTGTTTCCCGGAGGTCCCTATATGACGTAAAGCTCTACTTTTCAAAAATCCTGAATCTTGTGGTAAGGCAGAAATTTTTCAATTTGGGATCTGGGCTGAGAAGACGTATCTATTTCATATTCAGATGAAAAACTTTAGGAGACATTATTCCGAACTCCAATCAGCTTTCCTAAAGGAGAGCCAAGTAATGACAATGGAGGACAATGTGCCCCAACAGTACCTGCAAACATCATGACATGCTGGACGTTGGACCCGATCTTGTTCCTTCGTCCAAGGTTGAGCAGGAAGGATAGAGGATAAATATTTGCAGCCCTGCCCAGAAATATTGCCATCTGCAAAATATGGTTAAGGAAACAGCGTATTGACAAGCAAAGGGCTTGCTTTTTATAATGGAAAAAATGGCATGAGATGTAAGTACTAAATAACAACTTGCTTTAACAAACTGCACAGAATCTCAAAGAACAAAGCATATTCAATCAATAGTAGAATTTATAACCACTGTTTATCAAGAGAAATATTTAATTATTTGCAAATCTAAAATGTCAACCTTATATAATAGAAACAAAATGCCCAGTAACTGGATACAGCATGCCAGGATACAGTGTATGCTCTCCAGAATAGCAACATAAATAGGGACCCAACCCACCCAGGCTACAGTCTCCTTGTCCCCTTATCATCAGGGAAGAGATATAGGGCCATCTAAGTCCAAACAAGCAGAATGACCAACAGCTTTTTCTCCAGACATGTAGCCTCCCCCACCCCACCTCCCCTAGCTGTTGGGAACTGAGGTCTTTGCCTTGCAATAGTGCATTTTATCTTATTGCATTTTGAGTGTTTCATCCAAATGCTTTATTTGATGTAGATGGAAGACACAACAATATATTCATCCTGTTTATTGACCTTATTTTTTCTAGTCTATTATTGATCTTATATTGCTGCTAATTTCTGAGTTACCTAATAACTCACTGCACTGAACTGTATAGTTCAGTGGGTAGAGCGGTTGTCTAGCAATCGGAAGGTTATAGGATCGATCCCCGGTCCTGCATATAGCATGTCGAGGTGTCCTTGAGCAAGACACTGAACCCCTAACTGCTCCCCAAGCGCCATATGTTGGCAGCTCACTGTTCCTATACAATAGGTTGGGTCAAAAATGCAGAGAATTCCAAATTTCCCCTTGCGGGACTGATAAGGGAATCATTATTTTTTATTATTATTTTTGTTGTATGCCTACTATGACAAAGAAGTGTCTCAATCCTTCTCTCTCTATAGACAAGAAAGACATGTCTACTATGTAATTATAAATAGCAAACCTCATTGACTTAGAATGTATATGCTATCCACTGTGCTCGATACACCCCCTCCCCAACTTGATATTGAGCACATATGTAGCAACCTAAGGGAACAGAAGTAGAAGAAATATATATTCAAATGTTCTTTATAGTTTGGCTCACATGGCAGTTACTGATTCTGTGAAGCGTGAAACAGTCCTGAACTGTCCAAGATTGAAAGAAATCACTTGAATTACTGGATTATTTCACTCTTTATTTGTTGAGCACACTCCCCTCCATTGGTGGTTTCCTTGAAGAAGTTTCAC
>OMLC01101010.1:0-11641 GCA_900302585.1 Regalecus glesne
ACAGGCAGACAGACACAGAAAGGAAGTGTGAGACAGACAGGCAGAATGAGAGAGAGACAGAGAGAGAGGGAGATAGGAAGACACATTAAGAAAGTGAGACAGACAGGCAGAAAAAGAGACAGACAGACAGAGAGAGATAGACATAGAAAGGAAGTGTGAGACAGACAAGCAGAAAGAGAGACAGGCAGAAGGAGAGAGACAGACAGAAAGAGAGAGCGACAGAGAGATAGAAAGACACAGAAAGGAAGTGTGAGACAGACAAGCAGAAAGAGAGACGGGCAGAGAGAGAGAGACAGACAAAGAGTGAGACAGGCAGAGATCGAAAGACACAGAAAGGAAGTGTGAGACAGACAAGCAGAAAGAGAGACAGGCAGACAGACAGGTAGAGAAAGACAGACATAGAGATCGATGATGAGAAAACCTAAATTCCTGATCTTCTCTCCCACCTCACCAGAACACTTTCTTTTTGTTGCAGCTCAGCGGTGCCCTCGTAGGCTCTCGGTGTTTACCAGCCGGTACCCAGTGAGAAAGGTAAAACCTGCTGCGACCTTCTGTCTGAATCCCTAACATCCATTTAGCGGACATGCAGCACATTACCAGAATAATGCATGACCAGTCCCACTCCTCGCAGCCAGACTATTGAATACACCTGAGACTTGTATGCAAATCAAATCACAGTGGAAATCAAATACACTAGAGCGACTGCGTAAATGCACGAGGAGCCTCAACAAGGAGACTGAATGTTATCGTCAAGCGATTCAGTACTCACCTCTTATACATCAGTCATCCTCATCTATTGGGTAGTGTTTTACGAAACTGCTCAGTGACACTGGATCTGTCCGATTTCTCTCTCTCTCTCTCCCTCGACTCGCCTCTGTCATTCCCCTCTCCTCTGACTCTGACATCCAGCTTGGCAGGGTGAACACAATGGGAACAAGGGACATGTAAAAAAAAAAAAAAAAAAAAAGAGAAAAGATAAACAGATTAAAGATGCAGCCCAATCGATAGGGATGGTGTATCCGAGTGCCAGGTCACAATAACACAGCAAACAGAGCAGGAGGTCAGATCTCACTTCAGCAGCAGCCAGCGTTACACAATCACGGATGGTCGAACGATGGTTTCTGGACTCAGAGGTTGCACGGCCTAAATCACATCATCAAAACGAAAATCTCTGAAGGCAGTTGAAATGAAATAAGCGCAGGAAAGATCTCACTGTTCTGACATTTCCCCGAAGACGTGCTCTCGAGGACCACGACGCGGGTTTGATTTGTCGGTCAATCATTGGTGAAGGATTGCCACACATACCAAAGAATGCTGTGTAAACACAGTATGGGTGTAAACACGCTTTTAACAGGAACAAATGTCCATGTTGATGGCACAGCAGTCTCAGACGTAGTGTTTTCAGGCGTTTCGGATGGGGACACATGCCCAGGCTGAGGACGGAGCACGCGCCATCCTTTGCAAACAGTGAAAGCCACTGTAACTAAGCATCGGTGACGTTCAAGGGCGCAAATACTGAAGATAATTAGTCAGCACAAGCTAGCAGGGAGTCGGGGCTCTGATAAACCCTCGGGGCTAGGCATCCCTGGGAGAGACAACTGATAGAACGATGAAGACCCTCCTCGCGGCTCCTCGTATTTCTCCGTGCGAAAACGAGAGCTGACACAAACACGCTCCGCTTTACGTGCAGGGAGGAAGAAAATGTGCAGTTTGCTTAAGAGTTGTTGACTCTGCTCTGAGGAAATGTTAAACATTATGTGCCGGGGCTTCATTCTTCCATCTCTGGAGACTTCTTTGGTAAACAGACCGATTTCAGGACACGTCAGGTCAAGTGGTACACATGCAACACCGATGAGTTGTCAGTCGGGGTGTTCTGTTGAGTTTCTGCTTTTTTTCAGATGTTCCCAGGATAGAAGCTTGATCCATTTCTCATTGAACATACATTTGACAACATGTGTTCTCTCCATTTAACCCATCCTATTGTGCAGGGGCAGTGAGCAGCTGCAGCACCTGAGGACCAACTCCAGTTCCTTTATCCTATTAGCTCACTCAGAGGCACAGACAGGACTACTGGCCCTGGCATGCATGTCTTGATGATGTGGGAGGAAATCAGACCACTCAGAGGAGACCCATCTAGACATGGGGAGGACATGCAAACTCCACACAGAGAGGACTTGGCATGGGATTCAAACCCAGGACCTTCTTGCTATGAGGTAAAACATGTTTAGGATTGTATATTGTAAAATATCTAGTTGAAGTTTGGTAAAACCTAGGGGGGGAAAAAACAAATGGACAAGTGGCTCAAGTTTGTCATTCTTCCAAGCAGCAGGAAAGAATAAGGTAGCACGAGGTTACACAGGACTAGCTATTATTTTAAAGGGGTAAGTTTTAATTAATCACTATGTTAATTACTGTTAATAATTGTCTTCAGTTGTTTGTTTTATCATCGTGGTTTTTTTCATATCTTGTCTACACACACACACAAACATATATATACATATACGTATGTGTATATATGGCTTGCTCTTTTCATGTTTATCATACAAAGAATGGTTGAAATTCTTTGAGCCTTTATAAAACGCACCTGTTTTGTCTGCTAGATGTGGACGTGAGCAGCAAATTTAACACCGCATTTCAGGGTGCTCATCATTAGCTTCAAGCCACTGCACATCTTGGAGCAACTTTTCCCCCAAAAAGTCTTATTTCCTTCAGTTCTGGCTCGAGGAGACGTTTTTTTTGTAGGTGGTGAAACGGCGAAGAAGCTGCTGCCTTTTTGGATATCTCTGACAAGCTCACAAACACCATGTGTAAGTAAGGTTAGATGAGATCGGCCGAGCACGCAAAGAAACTTTGCAACACAAGTGGCATTACACAGTCCGGATTTTTGTCACGCATGCGTACCTGCGTTCCAGTTATGTGCACCCCTTCTTAAAACACATAGACTCATGGTGGACTGTTACTTCAGTGGTAGAAGTTTTGCCTGCCAAGTGGTGGACCTGGGTTAAAATACCGATCAGTGTATCTTTTGTTTAACTCTCAAATGCACAAGTATTCAACTTAGGCCTATTATCATTATCGTTATTATTATTGTTATTATTATTATATCCATGTCCGCCCCCACAACGTGGGGACTAATCATGACACGTAAAACGCACCTCTCAATATTATTCAAGATGTTCATTGTCCCATCAGTTGTACAAGTACAGTCATGAGAAATTCTTTGGCTGGAGTCTCTAATGTAGAAACAGGTGAGATTTCAATTTAATGAATGAAAATACAAAAGTATAATAAAATATGTGTGTATGTATACATACACATACACATAAAGCAACAGGTGTAACTAGAAATCAAGCAGTCAAGTATAAAGAGCAATAATGGGTTCATATCATTGTTACTTTACTTTAATAAAAAGTGTGTTAGTACAATGTTTTCCCTCAATTTTCAAAATAAAGGTTTTCAATTAAAGTAATTAATTAATGACTGTAGGCCATTGTGAATTATGACTGTTTTGCCACTCTGTTATTTTCAGAGGCAGAAGTTAAAGGATGAAAATAGAACAGTGATTTGATTTTCCATTTCAAAATCCACACAGACATTTTTTATTTTCTTGGGTCAGAAATGACAGATACAGTATTTATAGAGGACATGATATTCCTTCTTGCCTTTGTCCGACAGAATAGTAAATAGTTTACTTTGGTCGTTATGGAGCTGTATTGTTCATAAGGGTGGGCATAACTGCAGTCGATGAAGATGTCACCTGTGTGAGTGATGAAGTTTCTCTTAATTCTCCTTAAGAAAACTCAGTTTTCTTTTTATAAGTTATTGTATTTATTCGAACACAGGAGGCTGTATAAGAAAAATGGTCTTTGAAAACATTTGTATTACCAATAACTGATATTACTATCTAACTGAAATGGAATTATTCCTTCTGTCTGTTTGTGGTGACCAGACGAACAGCGCCACCCTGTTATACCAACCTGCATGTGGTTAGAGGGGGAATTACATCCAAACGGCCACTCCACTAGTTGCTGATTAACAGCGTCTGTCTGTCTCCTCATCGCCCTCCACACCTCCATGGTGCTGAAAGACGCACAGCAAAGGTATCGGCTGTAGAATCTAGAAAATATGACAAATATTTAAATTAACATTGAATAATCCAAAATCCAGTCGCTGTCTTAATTATTGGTTGCCACCCTGCAAGGCAAATTGGCCAATAGCATACTATGCGAGTGATCTGGTCCAGGCTGAGACAATGACAACATTTTCCATTTGGGGTTAAGTCTCACTTTGAGGATGATGAATACAAATGACCATATCATCTTAAAGAACCAAGGAAGGATACTTTTAAAGCCATTCTGAGTTCATCCTCATATTGTAGCACACTCAGAGTGTGTTAGGAGTCTGTGTGATGCCTTTCAGTCCCCTCTGTTAGTCCAAATAGACCAACAGTCCAGTCTGTCAAGTCCAGTTGGGCGTTGGGTATATAAAAAAGGTCAAAACTTCACTCAAATTCCTTTGAAACACAGCAAAAAAGAATAGGATATCGAGGGGCGGGTGTGCGAGTGCCTCAAACAGATCTGGTAAAGACAATATAAAACCGTCTGATATTTAAGACAGAAGCCCACATGGGTCGAACATTGATGAGGGTGGGCAGCATGCAAGCATATGTTATTTTCACTGGGGAGAAGGGAAAGCATTTTTAGTTGAATTGGTTAGCTTTGTTATATCTGCTCTTTTTGCAGATCCATTTGCAGTTGTATGCCTAGGCCAAAGTACCCAGACTGCTCTTATTAAAACTACCTTAAAGTTTCCATATATTAATCCAGCCAACACCTTAGACTGAAGAGCAGGAGTAGACAAATGCTGGCAAACAGAGAAACAAATCTCCATCCGGTTTGATGTATTCTCATGCCTGAAAGAGACAGTGAAGGCAAAAAAAGACCAGAGATGATATGTCTTTATTAAATCCAGCACAGTGCTGAGAAAGAAATGATTTTCCACTGCAGCACGAACAAGTATTACTAGTCACCACTGAGGTACCAGCACAAGTAATGGGGAGTGAGTGAGACGACATGATTTGTTGCTTGTCCATTCTTATCTGAGATACAGAGGTATGGGTTGCCATTATCTAGAAAACAAGCGCACATTGTCTGCATTATTGTTACACCTCCCCAATAACAGTCTACCATATATAAAATTATGTAAAACTTCATAAGATGACCTTGTTAATAGTCGACAGTGATTTCACTAAAGTGGCTGCAAACAACACCATGCACACTTTGACGCATGCATATTGACCAAACTGAGTGTAATGCTTTAGCACAAGAGGCTAAATGGACTGGAATTAAAATAACTGTCTGGGGGTTTGGTTTATTCCACTCCTCACACAAAACGTACATAAAATTCAAGATTTCCTGCCCGATAAACCTTTGGATGGAGATGTAAATGCATTGATGCCCCCTAAAGAATTCAAAATTACATCTACGTCAGCATGTACACACACATATATGCATACAGTGTGAACAAAAGATGGATTACTTTTTCTGAAATGTGTTTTTTCCCCCATCAGCTCGATGGCTAAAATCATTATAACACGTCCGTGTTATTACCATGGAGGGAAACACTGGTCTTGAAGTGCTGAGATTGTAAGTAATATGTATGATAGTAAAATCATTAGTAAACATCAAGGCCAATCATTCCTATTATTATATTCTTCCTCCTTAACCTGAACTGCCAAGAAGCAGCAGACAATAAGGAAACCCTCTAACAACTTTACACAGTCTCAATACCTACATTATTCTATGGCTTTACAGAACAACTGCGGAGTCAACGCTTATGACAGTGGTTGGTGTAACTCCCCTTCTGAATGTCTCTCTTTCTCTCCAGGAACTCAAGTCCAGTCCTATTCCTCCGAGTGTGGACTGTTGAACTGAATCACACCATATTTGCCATTGGTCATCCAGTTCGGATCCTTTGCGCTGAGCTTCTCCCCCTCGCCAGGTTGGAGACCAACTTGTACATTGGCCTTCAGAGTTCTCAGGCTACACAAAGGGGTGGGTTCAAAGCCACGCAAGGCTGTGTTAAAGCTTATCATGTGGTCCCAGTCCCTGTCTCCCGTTAGCTTCCTGTAGTTTAGATCTCCCTTAAAAAGAACCAGGTCCGCACCCTGCAGTGTGGCATACAGGTCAGGAGCATCAGCTGCCATGTCGCAGAACTCATGGGGAAATGTCCAAAAAGGATGGTCGTGATAAGACCAGATCCCTTCCTTAACATAGCACTGCCACTCATAACCACTTTTTGACATCCACTTGTGATTGGCTGCCATGGTCTGTTGGATGGTCCACTGGAAATCATTGGCAGTGACATCAGAGACAAACCATGGGATGGATTTACCATGGAAACAAACCTGATGGGCAAGGCCAGAGGACACCAGGAAGTCTGCTAGGACAAGGTCAGTGACCAGTTCAAAGCCAGCATTGTCTAGAACAATATCCACTCTAGTTTTACCTGGCTGCTCTGGCTTCTGGGCAGAAATAAGGGCAGACAAAACCATGTTGGAATTGTCAACCAAGATGAATGGTTGGAGGTTGGAGAGGGAATCAATGGGACTGGCCTTCTGGGAATTCTTTTGACCACCAGAGATAGACAGATCACACTTGTTCCCCCAAAGAGACACCTGTAAAAATATCAAACAAACAGTCAGGTTGATAAACCAATCATCAATTTTGGGTCAATTCCTCTACAATAGCTAATGAATTTGATTGTTCAGTAATTTAAAATGGCAACACATTGGACCTACAGTTCCTTATGGCTTTCTTTTATGATTTCAAAAACCTTGACACAAAAAGCACTTCTTCCAAACAAAAGGAAAATGTCGATGCAAGTTTCAAGAGAATTGCAAGACAAAGTGTGGTTATATAAGAAACATATAAGAATGTTTGGGAGAGATTCAATCTCAACCAAATAGGGCCACATGTAACAGTGGAGATGGCAGGATTAAGTTCCTGACCATCTACGAGCAAATGGATCAATATTATTTTCTTTTTATTATAACGCAGTACTTCAAGAGGGAAATCTATACTTAATTTAATTATGGTCAAATGTCTCCTCAGAGCAATTACCATTGGATGTTTACCAATACTGAACTTTATTTTATGTTTGCATTTCCAAAAAGGCAACATGATGCTTTTAAGTCAGAGACAACAATCACTGACCGCACCATTTTGAAACTCACCATATTAAGTCTGAGTTGTCATCAGTCCTCAAATGCCCAAATTACAAACAACTAAACAAATGTGTCCACCGCAAATATGTGGTTGGACAACACCAAATGAACATTACTCTCCAAATACTACACTATATTTGTTTCAGACATTCACCTGTAAGAATTTATGGAACTGCTCCTGCAGCTGATCCTTAGAGAGCTCCCCCATGTTTGCATTGAGGTCTTGCAGATAAGTACACAACCCCATCACTGCCTGCTGAGACTCAAAGAAGCTCTGAGTCTTTGCCTCATTAAATACATCAAAGTCGCTGATGGGGGGGCTGCAAAAGAAACAAAAGCATAACTGAAATCGAATATAAATAAATATGCAACAGCTCATGTAGTTCTGAGGGATTTGTGGACATTTTCTTACCAACAGTATTCTAAGTTTCCCATTAATCAGAATGTGCTTGAAATTGAAATTGAATTTGAATTGAATTTGCACATATAAGCAATTTGACTTGGTGGTATGCCCACATACATAACATCAAACTTGATCTACGATGAAGTCAAATTAACGTCAAATATAAAAATCTATAGGATCATTTATTTTATGTTCATATGAGCATTTATTTAAGAGGCAGCATAGCTCGGGAGATAGGGCAGTTGTAATCGGAAGATTGGTGGTTCGACCCCCAGCCCCTGCAGAAAATGTGTTGACGTGTCCTTTAGCAAGACACTGAAGCCCTATCTACTCAAGCCCTGAGATGGAAAGTAACATGTCCAGGGTGTTTCCCTGAATTTCCCCCAATGAACAGCAAGGATATGGTCCAGCGTGACTCCCCAACTCGATTTCAGATAAGTAGTTGCCAATGGATGGATGGATGTGCAATTTATACATACACTGAATGTTCTTAAGGACAAATCACCCATTGCCACAACACAGCTATTCATTCACTTGTATATAATACCGATCCCCAGTTGTGTGGAATAGAGTAGAAAATGGATTCACAGTCATTACCATCATCATACAGGTTTAGATCTATATTCCACTTTACTTTAAATAATAGCCCATACAGATTCATCCAAAGAGGATGAGACATGCTCCAGTTCCCCTGCTAACCGATTTTGGACAAGCTGTTGACAATGGAGCTTACTTGAGCCACAGGGCTTCCTGTATTCTTCGGTACATGTAGCACTCCATGTAGAGCCATGGAGACCTAAACCAGCTGACAGGGTCCTGCTGGTCCTGCTGTCTCTGCAGGTACTGGTTCCAGGAGTCTGTGTCTGCCAGACCATCTGACAGGGGCAAGACTACCTTGTCAGTCTGTAGCTCATTTCTAAGCTTGGACAGGAGAGCAATTGTAGCTTTCTCTGCCTCGACACCTTCCTACAGTGATAAATGGCAGAGGAGCGAGGTTAGCAATTAGATCTGTTAACAAACGAGCTTTTCAGACCCTTAACAAAAGATGCAGGAAGTAGGCAAAAATCCCACGTATGCAGAAGTGTGACCTGGATAACCTGTTCTTACCTCTCCATAATCTTCAAAAAACGTGTTTTTGTTACGATGGATGGTGTCAATAACTTTTGTCAGGATGGTCGGCAGTCTGTCTCTTATGGTCAAATAAGCAAAAGACCTGTGGGGGGGGAACCAATTTAGACAGCTCAAATAATAGCAAATTGCTCGCTGTCAGGTGGCGATTCCACCTTCGACTATGTCAACTATCTGACTAGTAATGAATCTGCGGCTACGATGTTTTAAAATTGAACTGCAACAGCGTGTTTTCTAAACCGTGAGGCTAGTTAGCCATCCGCGACTGTGTACACAAATGATGGTTAGCTAGCCGGCTAATGCTAATGTCACTTCGGGTGCTGCAGCTTATGATGACAGAGCTACACTTAGGAGAGCAAAGTGACCAGCGAGTCCCTACAACCTCGAATCAATACGCTGAAACTGCTGTCTACATACCCGACCACACTTGCAGACAGGGAAGGAGGAACTTCAGCTCGATCAGCCGCCATCATGTCACAGGTATGAACAAATTCAAATGAAAACTTTATCTGTAACTATTTCGGAGCAGGGCTGCCAGGTAGGTCTGCCAGTGTAATTGACATTCTCCGGTGACGTTCATCGTAATGTACGCATGACATGCTTTGTATCAGCAACGAATGCTGTAAATCCAACGTGACAAATGCCGTTATGAGTCATCAGTTGTGGTTATTATTATTCCCCCCCTTAAACATTTGCTATTTACAGTTTCATTTTCAACACGACGCTGCCATCTTGCGGTGAGACTACAAGACGCACATGGCCTCTCGATTTAGTTGGTCATAGCTTACTAAGTCTATCTGTGCCGTTCATCCACAGAGAGACAAATGACTAATTGATCACGGAAGACCCCCGAAACGTGATTGATGGTGAGGAGCGGTCCCCGGAGTTGCACTGCACACAAAACCTCCGTGGATGTACCTGCAAACAAATGAGATGGACTCGACTGTGGCAGTGTGCAGGCTGGATAAGTCAGAGAAGTGTGCTAGAGGATCAAGATGAGCATCGGTTTGAACGGGGAGTCGAAGGAACTGAGGTGAGGGGAGTTAAATTACTTCTGTCACCATCTTATAATGCTGGGATTGCAATTATTCCACGGTCCTCTGTGAATGCTAGCCATTGCCATTACAACTCTGGTACAGGGATACTAGTGTCTAGGATGCTCAAATACAAATCTTAAAAGATCCGCAAAGGAAAGTTCAATAAGCCAAAGGTTCATTTGTTGAGGTCAGTCAAGATTATATGTATCTATATATATATATGTGTGTGTGTGTGTGTGTGTGTGTGTGTGTGTGTGTCTGGAGAGACAAAGAGAGTTTCTTTCCAGAGAGTTTCTTTCCATAGGCTGTCATTCAGATGAATGGCTAACATTGTCAAATGCTAACCACATATCTTGCACACACTGTACTGTACATTGTGCGTACACTGGTTGCAGTGTCAAAACGTCACCATCTCGTCGAGCAGACACTTTCATCCAAAGTGCAGTACATTTAAAGTACACCACAGCCGAGGATCTAGTCAGAAGTGAACAATGTAAGAGTCCCGAACCTAAGTTCCAGTCCGACAGCACCCAGGAGCCACCAGGTAGTGCCCGGGGGGTAAAATACATCGTGAACAGAAGCAGAATCAACCCCTTTTCCACCACGTCCAAGTCGAGTTCAAGCACGGAGGTGCTCACAGAGGAGCCGGATGGGTTATAGTCTTTCCTCGAAGATTCAGAAGGACTCAGCCAGTCAAATACAGTTTGGCAGCTGGTGTCCTCGCCGGGGAGCTGCAGAGGAGAACAGTGAAGCTACTGACTTAGGACCCTGTTGTGGCGGTGGTGCCAGGCACCTCTGGCCCGGAGGGCCTGGTGAGCGGGAGTACAGTGAGTACGGAGCTGGACGAGGGAGTTCACCTGCACTGGAGCTGCTCCGGTTGAAGTTTTGCGAGCTGTCATCAAGGTTTCGGATTTGATGTGAGCAGAGACTGGGAGCCGTTGGGGGGGCGGGGCTATGAACAGCGGGGGTGACACGAGCTGTTGCGGTCTGGTCGGAGACCAGATGTGCCGCAGTGTTCTGGATCATCCGCAGAGGTCGGAGATGCACGCGGGGAGGCTTGGCAGTAGGGCTGAGACGGAGCCTATAGCAGGAGCTGGGCTGCCGGCTGGACCGCGGTCCTCCTTCTTCACCACCTTCAGGACCCAGGCTCACAGCGCTGGGTTGAGCCAAACACTGGGAGAGAGAGTGATGTGCCATCTCGTGTAGGAGGGAGATTAGCTGCAGTGAGCGTCTCTGTCCCGAGGGTGAGAGCAACCCAGTCTGCCTCTCTCAGGGCAGAGTTTACCTGGAGGTCAGTCAGGTCACTCTGCAGAGGAGCAGCAGAGGCCCGAGGAAAGACTTGAGGCTCTGCACAGAACCCCCTGAGCAGTTCCTCCTGAAGGCAAAGGATAGAAAGGAACAAGCGGCGTTGCTTAAAAGGGTATGACGAAGTGTCAAAGACGTGCTCACTGGAATCCAGGGAACCTGTGTGGTCCAGAAGATAGTAAGGCTCACCTGCAGGTCACTTTTTTCAACCCCTTTTCCCCCCACCGGAATCCCCTGAGTGACCTACTGCTGGGTCAGTCTCTGTGATCCCCTCTAGAACATCAACAGGAAGGAGGAAGTGGTAGCATGTGTCTCCTCCAAGTCACATGACCACTAGGCCTCACTAGTCCACACATCATGGTCTGGTGGGGAAAGCACAGTGCTTGGCCATCAGAGGAGAATGAAGCAGAGTACTTTCCCTTCACTTAACCAAGAGGCCTGGACCACCCAGAGGGGGACACTAGTGAACCCACAATACTTTATCCAACCTAACCCCTATACCCATGTGAGGCTTAGCCAATTATGACCCACTAACTATGGACC
>OMLC01101011.1:0-14799 GCA_900302585.1 Regalecus glesne
CAGTAGCTAATCTGGTCCAACACGAGCGAGACGGAGAAAATACCTTGCTACCTAATCCTTTCAGGTCATCAGAGCCAACATTAAGATGGAGAAGGAGTCTGACAGTCACCTTCTAGAAAAACCGGAGGTTGAACGTTTCTTTCAGGATGAAGAGAAACAGGTACTTCCTTTTCATCATTCCTTAATGCGGTACTGAAATTCAGTGAGCTTTGCTTGACAACCTCGTATTCTTCAACTAATTCCATTTGCATGTTGTCCTTTACGGGTGGAATCTCTCACAAGCTCTGAGTAAACACCCATGTCAATCAAAATGCAGATGACTACCTTTGAAGCCTGATTACAATCAACCGATTTCTGGCATTTGAGTAATTAAAATTCATCATCTGTGACCTTCTGTACAGGAACCAAGCACAGCCAGGCCCAGCATTTTCCTATTCTACCTGTGTCTGACAGATAACAAGGGGGGCTCGTGAGCGTTGAGATGATGTGAGATCCACCAAAAGTCACAAGTGAGACAAAGTCATAGCATTTCATTCAAATAAGAAATAGTTTTAACACTGTAGCATTACCACTTGATGATAATGTCAGAGTGAGAGGGCAGATTTTAAAAGCATTTTCCACACTAATTGGGTTCTAGATGGAGTGTTTTGAGCTACTGCAGAAACACGTACACTGAATGATTTATGCATGAATTGTGCATTAACTATACATATATGCCAGCTTTAAAAGAGAAATATAGCATCCTAGACGTGATACAACCGTGTGAATTATACACAAACCACTACACAGTCAAATACTGTACTTTTTGTTTCGTAATCTTCATGCAGCCCCAGGGACAGGGGCTGTGTTAACTGGCTGTATCTGCTGTGTGAGCTGAGACAGCCATTTTACCCCATATTCCATGTGAACGATGCTGGCTCAGAAGAATACAGATCCTCCGCAGGTATCCTCTCCTTCAGGAGTATGTGGACACAGCCACATCCCTCTGGTATTCCTGCATATGGATCACCCCGGAATATAAGGTCATGCTTACAGCCGCATACCTTTATATAAGGAATCCCTCTGTAACAGTCGACTACACTGTTAAAACATGGTATTATAATTACAAAAAAATATATGTAAGGGGCGGCATGGCTCAGTGGGTAGAGCGATTGCCTGGCGACCGGAAGGTTGCGGGTTCAATCCCCGCACTTGCAGGGAAGCATGTCGAGGTGTCCTTGAGCAAGACACTGTTCCCCTACCTGCTCTGCCCTGTGATAGACTGGTGACCTATACAGGGTGTACCCCGCCTCTCACCCAATGAGAACGGAGATAGGCTCCAGTTCCCCCGCAACCCGATTTCAGATAAGCAGTGGAGAACGGATGGATGGATGGATAATCTGACATGTTATACCTCCACATTAATCAGCTGAATGGTTGAGACTCAGGTGCTAGTCTTGTAGTTTATTTGGTCCCAAACTACACACACACACACAGATGTGTGTGTACCATCTCTGCCGTCACCCTAGCCATTTTGCATCTTAGATTTGTGTCAGAGCTCAAGTCCAGTTAGAGAAAACTTTTGTATTTCATGAGAGAAATGCTTCCAAAGGACCCTGTCCTGGGTCTCTTCTTTCAACACAACACAGCTCAACACAATAGTGGCTGCCCGTTAGACCTCTTCATCCTATGACACCCACACATCCAACGCCTATATTGAGAGATCTCCAGAACCGACCCAAGATGCAAGATTACTGGCCTCAGACCAAGAACGCAGGGGATTACAGGACACATTGTTCCAAGACAGACAGCGTGAATAACAACAAGGGAGTGAAAAAGCAAGCGGACATGATCTTCTCATCCGCCTCACTCTGTTATGGCATCTGAGTATTTCTTTGCATGAGTGTTAGAAGACGGAACACTTTTTAAGTCATAGGCCCTGGCTTTGTTTTTGTCCAATAATCCTATCCCACAGGTATTTACAGTGATAACACAACAGCCAATGGTGTCCGCCCATGTGTGCCTGCACAACCAGCACAGGGCTCCAGAAATCTGGGCCCCAGAGTTATTCAGCGTGGAGTGATAGAGACTTTTTATTTATCAACAGGCTGTGACTACAAGGATGCCCGATATTTTTTTCCTTTGTATACAATACCATGTCGTGTCTTGAGTTTCCACCAGTGATTATACCTGTTATCGTACCGTTATTATGATACTTGGTGCAGACACTGACGTCTACGTTATACTGCTTTGTCACTACCTGTCCTGATTTATCACTGAACACTGCACTGTTTCCAAGTGTCTGCATTCACTGAAAGGAGATGAGCACAAATGACCCCAACTTAGGAGGAGAGAGCTCAGGACATTTATTTTGGGACAACATTTTCAAACATCTCTTCTCTTGTGTTTGTTCCACAAGTCGGCTATTGACATCGTCCTGACAAAACACTGACTGTCACACCACTGTCGTGAGTGAAAACTATTCTTGGGGGGTAAATATTGAAAATACCTTCATTTCCTTCTGGAGGCTGTTGTGTGACCTTTCTTTCCATCAATGTCTGTTGTTGCCATCCATCCATCCATCGATTCGAAACCGGGTCGCGGGGGAACTGGAGCCTATCTCAGTTCTCAGGGCGAAAGGCAGAGAAACACCCTTGGAGGGTCGCCAGCCCATCATAGGGGAGAGCAATTGAGGGAACAGTGTCTTGCTCAAGGACAACTTGACACACTTCTCTGCAGGTGTGGGGCTCGAACCTGCAACCTTCCGATTGCAAGTCGACCACTCTTCCCACCGTAGCCATGCTGGCCCTGCTGTTGTTGCCAGCGGTGTAGAATTAATGCTTCATCACACAGGCAGCGCTGACCGGGATTACATGCACCCCTGCATGAAAGCATCTATAAACCCACCACAGTGAAAAAGCCTGACGAGGTTCATTTGTCTTGCTGAAACAACCGTGCAGCTTGTAACTGTAAGTCTAGAGTAAGGAAGAATGTATCTCAGGGCTTGTTACTCATTCTGATGCCATTCTAATTGTTGATAAATGTCTGCATTCATCTGAATAAGGCTGCTGATCCTCTGACTAAAGCTTTTCTGGTGCCTGTTGATGGTTATAGGTTCAGTCAGTTTGTTAAGAGTTGACCCATTGCAGTGGTGACGGTCTTGACTTGATTTCATCCAAAGGCAGAGCTGTTTCTGATCTGAACCACGGATCACCAGCCACGTCTGCTGGGTAAGACCATCTTCTCGTTCTATTGGAAGCATCATTGGCCTATAGCGTTCATTTCGGCACATAACTAACTGCCACTCGCCACATGGGTTAGTCCGCTGTAGCTGGATTAGGCCAGCAGCTCCCCGAAGCCTCGCCCTCTTTCAGTGAAGAGATCGACTGTTCAAAGTGTCGTAGTGACTTAGATGCTGCCCTCTCTAGTCTCCTCAGTTCAGCAGCATCTCTCACTACCAGAGCCAGGTGACTATGAGGTGTCCTTGAGCAAGACAATGAACCCCTAACTGCTCCTCGAGCACCACATGGTGGCTACACTCACTACTCCAGTGCAATAGGATGGGTTGAATGCAGAGGACAGACTCCACCGGCCTGTGTTGTGTGGCAAGAAAGAAGAGGAAATAAAGCCCACGTCCTGGTTTAGCAATGAAACATGTACCATTTAGTGGGTCTGCAGGAGACTGGTGCTTAAACGGCCAAATTTAAATTCAGAAGATTTTTACTTATCCTTGTGTGGTAAATGGACTCATTTCAATACGGCACTTTTATAATCTAGCACCACTCAAAGCGCTTTACATCACATGCCTCACATTTACCAAGCACGGGGGATTAAGACCAGAAGCCATTTCCTGACGCCCTGTGGTGGGATCGAATCCCCAACACCTGCTCTACCGCTGAGCCACTGGGGCCCCAGCATGGGAGTTCACTACAGCACAAAATTACATCCGCTGCTGCGAAAGCATTGCATCTCTCTTGCTTAATGAATACTGATAAACTTAATACCAACTTCCCGGACTTATTGTGCAATAAGGTGGATGGATGATTTCCCCCATATTAGTCCCAGAAGGGAAAATTAGCAATTCTGTGCATTTAACCCATCCGATTGTAAAGGAGCAGTGAGCAGCTGCCACGTGCCGCAGTTTGAGGTTCAGTGTCTTGCTCAAAGACACCTCAACATCCTTTCTGCAGGACCAGGGATCGAATCTGCGACCTTCCGATTGCGAAACGACCGCTCCACCCACTGAGCAACGCCACCTCCTTGTCATTTTAATGTGCCGTTTAAAATAATCTCTCAAACACTATATTTGATAAATAAAAAATAACTACAAATCATGAAAATGCACTTTATCAATACTACTGCTTTTAATTGCAAGTTACTCACTTATTTTCATGTAAATAATGGCTTGTAATTTAAAGCGTTACCCAAAATGGTGGAATTGTAGTGTTGGACTTGATCCTTGGTTTTTTAAAAATCATCTATCTGAGAGAAAGCATCTTTCAGACCTCGTCAGTTATTCGGTTGTGCTTGCAGACGCCCGCGTGCCACCCTGACTGCTCTCCTCTGGAGGAGACTGAAATTGATTGAGCGGTCATGTCCGGGAAGATCCACTGACTGATCAATGGCCAGTGAAGTCTCCCTTCTGTGAGATACAGGACATGTTCAGCAGGATACGTGGGGCGTAGGAACAACAAATCATTGTCATTTTCATCACTACAGTACCGTGTGATATCCCCCCACCTGCAGGGACGAGAAGGAGAAGTTCAGATACAACAGCAGGGGAAGAAAACCTGAGACCAAGGCCAATCGTTTCTCATTTGAAAAGCAGCAGGACATCAACTTCACTGTCAGCATGCGCACGGACCTGGCAATAGAGGCCAATCGGTGGATGGGTATTTAATTTTCATGAGATTTCTAATTTTGACATCAATGCATAAATGTTTTTCGTGCTTTAAATATCACACTTATTGCAAGACAACTTACAACAACAACAGCAGTTTCACCAGTAGTTTAATATGTACACCGACACAGGGCAGAGAGACACATGAGCCTTCGCTGGCTGCCTCTTACACGTGGAAAACCAGTGACTTTATCTGCTTTCTTCTTAGCAAAGAGAGAACAGATACCTGCATCTAAACTGTTCCACCATCCCGATGGCTGGGTTTTGTATCAACCTCCACCACTGTTGGTGGTTCTTGTTAAGTAGCATAGTGCATCATGGGATATTCATGTCAGCCTGACATCCAGCGTAAGCACACTAAAGCTTGGCTGGAAGTAGTATGAAATCCAGGTACTTTTGATGTATACTATGGTTTGAGACATGCTAAAAACACTCACATTATTTTGTTTTTCAAAATCTTAACCTGGTATACACCAATCAGCCAAAACATTAAAACCACCTGCCTAATATTGTGTAGGTCCTCCTGGCACTGCTAAAACAGCTCTGACCCATCAGGTATGGACTCGACGAGATTTCTGAAGGTGTCCTCTGGTATCTGGCACCAAGACATTCACAAGAAATCCTTTAAGTTCTGAGGTAAGGTGGAGCCTCCTTGAATCAGACTTGTATTCCCATGACATCTCAAAGATGCTCAATCAGACTGATATCTGAGATACCAGGAAACCAAGGCAACACCTTGACCTCTTTTCATGTTCTTCAAGCCATCCCTGAACAATGTGTGCAGTATGGCAGGATGCATTTTCCTACTGAAAGAGGCCACTGCCATCAGGGTGCACATTGCCATGAGAGGGAGCACCTGGTCTCCAACCTTTAGTTTGGTGGAACGTGTCAAAAGAATGTTCAGATGAATGCCTGGACCCAAAGCTTCCTAGAAGAACACAGTTTCACACTACCCAAGCCGACTTCCCAACGTGCACCCTGGCACCAGCTCTTCCCCAGGTAAACAACACGTGCACTTGGCCGTCCACAATGTAAAAGTCATCTAATATGAGATAACCTATTTCACTTGATATTTGGATAATATATTTAAGGTGGAGTATCACAGGCTCTCTGCTCAGCTCCCTGCAGTTTGCCTACCGATCAAACAGGTCAACATGGGATTACAATAAATGCTCCAACACCTCGACTTCACAGGGATATGCGGAAGGGTCCTGTTGTGGACTTCAGCCCATAGTTCAACACAGTCATCCCAGATATCCTCCATTCCAAACTCACCCAGCTCACGGTCACAGCCCGCTTCTACCAGTGGATTATAAACTTCCTGACAGACAGGAGGCAGCAGGTGAGGCTGAGGAAAAGCACATCCAGCACCTGGACAACCGGCATCGGTGCCCCCCAAGGATGTGTGCTCTCCCCTCTGCTGTTCTCCCCTCTACACAAATGACTGCACCCCATGAGACCCGTCTGTCAAACTCCTGAAGGGTCCAGATTCCTCCAACATCATTGACCTCACCTGAGATGGTGATGAGTCTGCATATAGATAGAAGGTTCTGAACGACTGCCCTCCGGTGCAGCAACAAGAATCTGGAGGTGAACATGCTCCAAACTGTGAAGATGACAGCAGACTTCAGGGGGAGCCCCAAACACTGACTCATACCATACTCATGTTCAATCATCAGTGGGGTAGGATGGGTGGGGCCACAGGGAGGGGCGGTTGCCCTGGGTGCAAAATTCTTTGGGTTGCAAATTCTAAAAAGGACCAACTAATAATAAAAAACAAAAAATATGACGGTGCAAATAAACATTGCCATTTAAACTTTGCGGAATTTTTACTTTTATTTTTTAGGGGATGGGAGGAATACTTGGCTTACTACCAGGCACTGGCAACCCACACTACCATACCATACTGTCTGTCATGTCCATCAAACTCAAAACTTGTATGCAAGTAACTTGCTATAATCAATTTCGATGTCTCTGATTTATTCCCTGCACCATTGCACTGTATTGCCTCTTATTTTTGTCCATATAATGGGGCTGCGGTGGCTCAATGGTAGAGCACTTGCTTCGGGAACTGACAACCCAGAGGCAGCAAATTCAACCCACTGTGAGATGTCAGTAAGGGCATCTGGGCTTTTCCCCCCAGGCTCCAACTAAGTCTGTGTCCGCCCCCAAAATGTGGGGACTAATGGTGACATGTAAATTCCATGTAGTGACAATCTCCCCGGCCAGTAAACTGATTCCAATTCTAAGTAACATATCCATTCTAGTAGGTGCATAAGTTAAAAGACATTAGCCTTTTAACCATATACGAGAGCTCCGTTTTACTTGTCACGTTTAGCCCCCACATAGAGGAGGAGGACACAAACTTTGATGGAGCTTGGAGGATTAAGGCCGGATGCCCTTTCTGACGCCTCGCAGTGGGTTCGAATTTGCTGCCTTTGGCTTCTCAGTTCCCGCAGCGAGCGCTCTACCGATGAGCAACCACGACCCCCGGATAAGCCTTATAACCGTATACACTTGTGTAATCTTTTTAAAGCTACATGTGGAGTGTGAAGAAAGAGTTAGCAGGCATGAAAGGAAAACCACTTTATCTGGTCATTGTATTCTTAGAATGAAATGTGTTCTCTGTATTTAACCCACCCTGTTGTATAGGAGCATTAGGAAGCTGCAGCGCCTATGGATAAAGTCAGAGTTGAAATGTTGCCTTGAGAAGACAGATATTTTTATATTAAATTGTCTTCTTATGAAACACTGATTACTGGACAATCTGTAATGTAGTCACATGACAGCCATGGTGAAATCTTGCTAAAGACCTTCAAAGCCCTACATTTTATTTCACTAAAACAGATTCATATTTCAGAACTAAGTCTGTTGGGTAACCTTCTTTTGCACAGGAGTAATAACTTTTTCGCCTTTTTATTTAATGTCCATTCTATTTTATTTCCGTTTTATTTTTGGGGAGTCATTTTCCACCTTTATTTGATAGGATAGCTGAAAGAGAGAGATGGAGGACAGGGGAGAGAGAGAGGATGACATGTAGCAAAGGGCCCAGGTCAGATTTGAACCCGGGGCACTACAGTGATGACTCAGCCCTATACGGTCCGCACTCTAACAGTCAACATTTTCATTTTTACTAAAGCGACTGAAGAGGGTACGACTAAAATGGGACTAAAACTATTTTAGTCAGAGGAGCGAGACTAGAATTAATTGAAACTGTAAGATTCAACACTTATACAGGTATAAACATTGTACTGAACAACAGCTGGGAGATACTGACACATTCAATTGTAACAACATGCTCTTGACTGCACGCTTCAATGCCAATAACAATATAGTATTTAGCTGGCGATCACATAATTACACACAAGAAACTGTTCTTTCGTAACGATGATCAAGATGGCAGAGGCAGTCATTGTTCATTTCAATCAGCTAAAAAAAACGATACAAGAAGTTCAGTCATTTTACTTCCTGGCTTTAAGACCAGGTAATGAAAACATTTATATGATAACAAAAATCCAAGACAATACCTCCTCTCCTATCACAACACTGATATAATACCGATAAAGCCCAGCTCCAGGGGCACTCAAAGCCAGAGAGACGCCGTGGTGAACATGGACCGATGAAAGGGAATGGTGTAAAACAACATAAAGAGAATTGTGTTATTCGTCTGTAATACATGCTAGAGGAATAACAGATCACACAGATGTCTCATCTTTATAGGTCTGCAGTGTTTTACTGGGGGGGGGGCTGTGTCTTTGTGTCCCTTGTGTTGAGGCAGAGAGCCAGAGGACAAGCTTTTCATGGTTCTCTAGATACACTTTACAATAAGGTTGAACTTTAACTTTAACAAAGGAAAGACTTTGATAGGGCAGAGCAGCTCTGTTGGGGGCCTGGTCCCCTAAAGCCTGCTCATAGTGTCTGGTGTTTATGCACAGCAAGCGTGTATGGATTCATCTCTTCTATGCTGACTTGAAAAACAGACAAGAGATACACGGGGAGAGGGAAAAGGACCGACCTGGCTGCCCAGCAACTCAATGACGCATCAGTGAAGCGATAAGCTGTTAAAGGAGTTATTGCCCCTTCGGCTGGATATCATGAGGTGACAATTAAAGAGTGAAAATAATTAAATGTCATTAAGAGTTATTCTTGTGTCCCCACAGTAAACCTTCTGGGCAGCATCTTCCCAAAAGGGGCTTCCTGGTGACATGTAAAAATTGGTATGAGATCCGCACATAAAAATGTTAAATTCTGTATAACATTCATTTATTTTATCAGATAGATACAAACAATATAACCAACATATATGCCTTTAGGACTGCTTCGTGCCTTTACCAAGCCAATGAGACGAGAATGGGAGCTGTCGGTTGTACGGATGGCAATGAGTCAGTGGGTGCAGGAGCAAAAAAAAAACCCCACTGCCCAACACAAAGAGGCAAGGCCATCTCTGGTATGTGTTTGCATAACAGTTAGTAATGCAGCCTTACAATAAGGCCATGTTGAAATCATAACTTATGGCAATCTGACATTAACTGTAAACTTGGCCGCATTTTGTGCTGAACTTTGCGGAAGCTAGAGTAGGCTCAAACCTGGACAGACTAGGGGAGCCTTAGAAGACTAAGTGCTCAGAAAAAGGAACAACAAATGCTAGGGAAAAATGAGGTGACATCACCAGCCAGCAGACGAATGAGGTGATTCACCAAATTTCTGCACTGAATCTGTCATTGTGAAGTGATTCTGATCGCTACTGTCTGTTTAACAGCATCAACACGACAAGATTACAGACATTGTGAAAGGTGACATCTTTTTCTCATTACCCCCATTATGTTACACACCTACTCAACTACTCATAGCAAAAGAATACCATTAAAAATAAATCAAAAAAACATATTTTCAAACTTACTTTGCATCAAATTCAGGAGCAACATAGCTCTGGAGGAACGACGGTTGCTTGATAAATATATATGAAAAAAAAAGGTTGAAGACAACGTAATGAAAAACAGCTTGCTATCAAAGGTGCTCTTTGGCACCGGGGGTATAAGACCTATGACAAATCAAGGCCCTCACATCCTGGTGCTGTAAAAGTTCAAAAGCATTCATGTGCCACATGGCTGAGGTTACAAGATTACACATGTTGTTATTTTTTATTCATGACCTGATAAATGTTATAGATTACTTCTATTATAACACTGCAGCAGTGCAATCACAAGCAGTCGTTTTCGTACTGGCAGCAACGGTTACAGTACTAACGGTGCTCAGAAGCATCAAGACATACATCCTTTAAAATGCACTGAAGTAACATATAATTATCTCCTGCAACTTTGCAAAAGAACACCCCACAGTGTGGACTACCATTTACTTTTGGGCGAAGGATCCTTGAATGAAAGAATGATCAAAATAAGTTTGCAAATGCCAGGAACACAACATTTTAAAGTCGAAAAACAGGCACAACGAACATTATCCACGGTTAGGAAATGCTTCTGTGCATCAAAGTCAGGCATAATATCAAAAGTGTTGGATTGTCTTGTAAGTGAGGAGGTATGAAGTGATAGAAATCTATCCGAACACTACTAAGCTCATTAGTTTTTAGTTCCGCTAAAGTTTGAAAAGGCAGGTCGAGTAGTTCTGTATATCGGTTTGTATAGCTCTGCTTTCCACTTGCTCTTATAACACTGCACATTTCTCCTTGTGAGAATCATAAATGTAAAGAATAAATAAATCTTATCTAAAGATACATGACTTCAAGTTGACTCTCAAAAATGGCAGAAATCTTCCTAATCCTTATTTATGGCTGATCACTGAGGGCTAATGTGAGAACACAGTAAAATGACCCAGTCCGAGTTGGAGGGACAGGACAGAATATCTCATTGACAGGTCAAAGTCCATTTACCAAAGACTCCATGAAAGCTTAGGTGTCGTTTAGAGCATGTGATTACTTTGGATGCAGCCATGTTAAGAATTGTTTTTACCATCTAATTGATTCTCAATTTGAATTTTGTCTTACTAAATCTGAGATAAGTAACTTTTGTTTTTAATCTGAGAACAGGCCAATGAATCTCTTGAAAGATGCATGGAACATGCACTACAGACTGAAACATGCTTGCTATCCTAGTACAATTTGAGGCTTGTGTGCAGTATCAGGGATTACATTGATCTTTTATAAAAATCTGGTTATGGCTGGTTATATGAACAACCCTTTTAAAGACTAAGACACTTTGTTAGAAATGTCTTGCTTAGGATTTTCTAAATGTGTATCATTTTCAGACACGTCTCCACCCTATCAATTAATGTTATTTCAAAAGCTAACATTACTTTCAAAATTATGCTAAGCTATGAATTTACGTGTCCTGGCCCCTGTTGTCTGGAAGTAGCAAGACTACATATTTAGCATTGTTGACTCCTAATCATGTTAACTTATACCGATTGACATTAATCAATATTGCTTTATGAGATGTGTTATAACATGATATAATATAAAACCTGAATGTGTTTTCCTCTTTTGAAGGGTTGAAAATGGTTGGT
Source organism: Regalecus glesne (assembly GCA_900302585.1). Taxonomy (NCBI): domain Eukaryota; kingdom Metazoa; phylum Chordata; class Actinopteri; order Lampriformes; family Regalecidae; genus Regalecus; species Regalecus glesne. The sequence goes on from OMLC01101011.1 coordinate 11,399, forward strand.
GCCCAGTTTGGAGCTTTTGGATCATCAGATTGTTTACCTATAGTGTGAAATATAAGTTGAATTTCAGAAAAACCTAGAAATAGGGTTGTTGAAAAGATTGGGCAGATGAGGGTGGTTGCCCCCAAACCTGACCCCCCAAAAATTGCCCAGTTTTTACATCTTATTTTTGCTATGGCTCTCATTTCATAGTCCTACCCCATTCCCTTACATTCACTCACAAAATGAATATGTAAATGGCTAGGTTGCTGAGGCTGCAGATTTCAATAGTGATTTAAGCATATTAAAAGTCTCTTATCTGTAGAGAAGGGGTGCAGATAGTTAAGACAACCTTAAAAGTGAATGTATCCTGAAAATGATGAAAATAGAAAGTAATGAATCTAAAACGTCACCGTCATAGATCTTCATACAGCTGGCTGGCTGCAGGTTGAATTCCTCAACCCCCTAAAGGAATGAAAGAATATTGGAGGAAATATACAGCAAGGGTCTTGAGGCGAACGCTTTAAGAGAGAAAAAGAAATGTCCCTTCACTGTTGAAATTAAACTTAGCTTTCCAATTGAAAAAACTAATGGTATCACCACCACCACCACCAGCAGCTTGCACCATTAAGTTCATAAAGTTCTGTTTACATCATGGAGCAGTGAAAGCACCCAATTAGGTAACCTTTTCCCTGTTAAAACAGTACCGGCAATAAAATAAAATGTTCACTCCGGATTCTTGCGCAAGATATTTGCTCAGGTGACCAAGTTTTCCAGTCATCACAGTGAATTGCCTTGACACAAGCCTCCCTTCATCCTTTTTCTATCGGAGCGTTGCCTTTTGGTATTCTATTAAAGGGAACATCTTTCTGTGTTCCAACTCTCTTGTTGGGTCAACCCACAGCACAACAACTGTCAACTTTCTAAGATTATAACGTTTGTTTTCCATTTCATTACTCGGACTTGCAGTACGGATTGCTGATTTGTTTATGTGTGCAAGTCCGTGTTGTCAAGGTACTTTCTACATGCCAATGTGTGCGCAGCTTCTGAGGAAACAAAGGGGGCAGCATAGCTCAGTGGGTAGAGTGTTCGTCTGGCAATTGGAAAGTTACAGGTTTGAGCCCCGGTCCTGTAGAGATCATGTTGAGGTGTTCTTGAGGATGATAATTAACCCCTAACTGCTCCCTGAGCATCACATGGTGGCAGCTCACTGCTCCTATACAATAGGATGGGTTAAAATGCAGAGAAATCCAAATGTTCCCTTGTGGGACTGATAAGGGAATCCTTCAAAGCAAGTGATCTACACGCTGATCACTACTAGACTCCTTTCCACGATGGTTACCAAGGCCCCTACCCGGCAAATCAGACCAATCCTCAATCCCCTTCTTTTCATCTTATAGGCAGAGATTTACACGGAAGACTGCAGGCTATAGATTAATCCGATTGGTCACATGGCAATTTTATATCCACCATGTTGGATTACATCCTAAACCTAGTAGATACACGTAGTAACTAGCTGTTTATGTCCTCACCACCAAACGTTCAAAGACACTGGGGCTGAAAGGAAAGATTTCCTGAATTGTACTTTGATTTATAGCCTTATTCATTTGGATTAACACATCTTCTCATGTTGGGAAGAGTAAAAAAAACAACAACTCATAAGTACTTTGACACAGCACACAGAAATCACTTCACGCATCCAGAGTCTCCAGGTAAAGCCTTGGCCCATCATCAACTTGACTTGATTAAAAATGATGAACTTTTGTGCAATGGTTGGGAGCTCTGACAGGACCGGAAGGGACAAAGGCAAATACTTTATTTTTTAATTACCTAAAATAATTAATCATCTTAGCAGCAATGTATGAGTCTTCTGAGGAAAGAAGAACTGCTTGGCTAGCTCGTATCAGCAAGGCCGCTTTAACGGAGGACAAGCACAAAACATGAAGATATGCTGGGATCACTTTTATTTCAGATAAACCTTCAAGGACTTTATGATTGATGAAATTCTGATTGGGCATCATGAGTAAAGCTCGATCACTAGAAGCTCATGTCATTAAACAACAGGTAATTTATGATGTCAGGATATGAAACTGGTCAGCAACACTTGTTAACCACTTCTTTCTAGATACAGCGTCTGGATGGACACCATCAACTAGTTTTAACTTCTTAATACATATCCCCATATCCAGACTTCAAAAGTAGTTTTTTCCGCTAGCCAATGTCAGTGTGTTATCAAGGGCAATCGATTAGCTAGGCTAACATCGGCCAAACAGGTGAGAAAACATGCGCTTTGTCATGCTGTCAGAGCAAAGCACTTATGAGAGTCTTTAGAAAATCGGATTAATCTATACAATCATTCACCAATGGTCAGACCAATCGGATGCCATCCTACAGGATTGTTTTGATCGTGTGGTTGGAAATTTTCAGGACAGCAGTAAAGATCTGTGACTACACAGATGGAGACACCAGTTTCATCCAGTAATGTAATGAGGATGTAGTCCTCACAAAAACAGTAAGAAGTACAGCCTAACCCAAAACCATGGATCAGTCGAGCCTCCGGTGGCGTAGGGGGGTAAGACACCTATGTTCAGTACATCTCTGCATAATGCAGTTGGGTGTTCGAATCTCGGCTGCCCTGTTTCCAACCACAGCCAGAGGTCCATAGTTAAGGGGTCATAATTGGCTAAGCCTCACATGGGTATAAGGGTTAGGTTGGATAAAGTATTCTGGATTCACTAGTGTCCCCCTCTGGGTCATCCAGGCATTCACAGTTAAGTGAAGGGAAAGTACTCTGCTTCATTCTCCTCTGACGGCCAAGCACTGTGCTTTCCCCACCAGACCATGATGTGTGGACTAGTGAGGGCTAGCGGTCATGCGGCTTTGAGGACTCACATGCAACGACTTCCTCCTTCCTGTGGACGTTCTGAAGGGGCATCAAAGCAACTGACCCAGCAGTAGGCAACTTGGGGAATTTGGGTGGGAAAAAACGGGATACATTTTTTTTTAGGGAAATAAAATACATTAAACACATGGATCAACAGTGATGTTCTCGCAGCTCTCCATGCACGGACAGCAGCCTTCAGCTCTGGCTCACCAGAGGAATGCACACACGCACACTCGCAGGCACACACACACACACACACACAGAACATCTATAAAACGAGCAAAGGTGTACTACAGGAAACAGATGGAGTCCAAACTTGCCTCCAACAACTGGAGGCAGCTATGCAAGGACTCCAAAAGATTACAGACTTCAAGTTCAAAAAAAGGATAAACGTCAAACAGCCTCACCCTCCCAGGTGAACTCAATTACTTTTATGCCAGGTTTGATCCTCGGCTAGACCTCCACCACATCCCCCCCCCCCCCCCCCGCCACCCCCCCCCCCCCCCCCACCCCCCCACCTCCCCCCCCCCCCCCCCCCCCT
>OMLC01101016.1:0-12114 GCA_900302585.1 Regalecus glesne
TCTTTGCAGATCTTCTCCAGATCCTTAAGGTTTGTATGTTGTGGCTTGGCAACCCTAGGCATCAGCTCCCTACACGGATTCTCTATAGGTTATACATCCGGAGACTGACTAGGCCACTCCATGACCTTAATGTGCTTCTTCTTGCCACTCCTAGGTTGTGTCTTCATGCATGTTCAATAATCCAGTTAAAGGAATCACGAAAAAAGGGGAATTGGTTCAACTGGATCAGAAGTTTATTCAGAAACGTTTCGTCACTCACCAGGTGACTTCTTCAGTCTGAGCTGAAAACAAACATCCCCCTCCTTATAAACGGTACCTTGATGCCACACAACAATAGGTTGGTTTCATATGCAAGTTGGGTGATCAACTGCACATTCAGTGGCAATGAGCACCATTCACAAAGGATTGGGGAAAATTTGCAATCACGGTATTGTAAGATGCCGACAGATGTACTCTCAGGCCACCACTCCTATTCAAAGATGGCCGTTCCCTCTTTACATAAATGGCCTCCTTCACCCCCCTTTCAAACCAGCGCTCCTCCCTATCAAGGATGTGAACATCATCATCTTGAATGAGTGGCCATGAGATGGGTGTAGAACACAGAGTCCTGACCTGACGTGTTGGCTCTCCTATGCTGCGCCATCCTCTTAGCTAGCGTCTGTTTGGTCTCCCTGATGTACAAGTCACTGCAGTCCTCCTAGCATTTAACAGCATACACTACATTACTCTGTTTGTACCGGGGGACCCGATCCTTTCGGGTGGACCAACTTTTGCCGCAGTGGGTTCAGGGGTTTGAAAGCCACTGAGACGCGATGTTTTGAAAATACGCGTCTCAGCTGTTCCGACACTCCCGCCAAATACGGAATCATTACCAGCATGCGCTTTGGCTCCTCCTCTACCTCCACTTGGCTGGAGCTCTGTCTGGGAGGCTTCCTGGCTTTAACAAACGCCCAGTTAGGGTAACCCCACTTAACCAGGGCCTGTTTAATATGGGACTTCTCTTCCTCACCGGCCACTGAGTCAGTGGGTACGTTGTCAGCCCGGTGGTAAAGAGTCCTAATGACTCCCAGTTTATGCTCCGGAGGGTTGTGGGAGTAAAAACCGCAAGTACTGGTCCGTATGTGTGGGTTTGAGGTACACTCTTACAATCAACCGCCCTCCAACACCAACCTTCACCCCACAGTCTAGGAAAGCCAACACGCCATCTTTAGCATCCTCTCTTGTGAATTTGATGTGGGCGTCCACTGAGTTAATGTGTTCAGTGAACTGTGGTACGTCCTGGGATTTAATATTATCCCAGGTGTCGTCCACATACCTGAACCAGTAACTAGCTGGAGTCCCTGGATATGAAGCCAGAGCCTTCCTCTCTACTTCCTCCATGTATAGGTTGGCCACTATAGGAGAAACAGGGGAACCCATAGCACACCCATGTTTCTGCCTGTAGTATTGCCCCTGATACGTGAAGTACGTAGACTGTGGTATCACTGTGTTCTTTATAGGGGGGGGGTCAGTCAGCTCAGACTGAAGATGTCCCCTGTTTGAGTGACGAAACATTTCTGAATAAACTTCAGATCACGTTGAACGGATTCACCTTTTCTTGCGACTGCTGGCTAACCTTTCAATGACATTTCCTACCCGCTTCTCTCGCGCCGCCAGCGAGCTCTCGTCTGACACGTCAACAGGCACACACACATCCCCACGCTGTGAAAGACTGCCCTCGAGAGAAGAGACACATGTCCACTGAGCATCGGCAGTTCCTGTTAGAAGACAAGAAAAAGGAGTTTATGACGCTCTCCTCTCTTTACAGGCTCCGACAGCAGAAACACTGGAGAAGCCATAGCATAACGTTCCCTCCCAGAAAAGCTGTCTGAGGTGGTGGAAAACTAATACAGGTAAAAAAAAAAGACAGATCTATAATCCCCGCGAAGACAGCGGGCGTCTTATAATGATGCACCTGGCATTTGGCTTTTCTGTACCGGCTCTCTTCAGGTTGCCGTGCAACAAAGATGCTAGCTTAATGATCAAACCAGAGCCTGCTCCTACGCAGGCCTGGTGAGTCCGAGTTCCTGGCGAATGAGAGAGTTGGGCGAGGGGATTGATGTGTGCATATGAACAATATGTTAAAACAATTTACAAGCTGGCTATTGGTTATTCTGAAGGGAACATCCAACAGCTCAAGCCCCACCCTCACCCCTTCTCTGTGATGAACACAGCATGGCACAACAGGGGATTCTGAGAGGTGATTGAGAAAAGCATCCCCGCTAGACCAGCTCACATCCTCATTCCCAGTCCTCTCTTTGGTCCCTCATGCTGCTCACAAATCCAACGAAAATCCATCTAATCAATTAGGTAATCAGGGAATTCAGAACGTGTCAAAACGTCCACTCTGATCCATCGGCCGGTCAGTGGGGAGAGAGACTGGTTGGGGGAGGTAAGGGAGAGAAAGACCAAGACAGAGATGTTCTGAGTGAGCATCTATGGACCTTCAGGGTAAGTATGAGGCCACTACAAGCCCCTCCCCCTCCATAAAGTTGACATGTGCGTAGTGTGTCTGTGTCCATGTGTCTTTATAGCCAATCGTGTGACAGCGTCTGGCTTGGTTCTTTGGTCCGTGATGATACTCTCAGGTTCACTAGGCAGGGAGATGCTAGACAGCAATTCCCGAGTCCAGCATTTGGAAATGATGCTGTTGTAAAACACCTGCATCATTACACCCACACACACACACACACACACACGCACACACACACACACTTGTGAATCTTTTTGTGCTTTGCTGACTGGGAGTGAACGGCAGGGCCAGTGTCAGTCAGATAGAGCCACGGCTGTCTTTACGGACCTCTACTCAAATATTCACAATTCAATTCTTCTAAAAGGAAAGCAACAGTAGGACGTGCAAGAACAAAAAGCCACCAATAGGTTCGTTCCCATGTGGGGGAAAAAAGGAGGTCTGCTTCCTACAATTCGATATCTATACAATGCTTTAGAAGAGCCTCTTTGACTGAAACCCTGAGGGGCTCGACAATACACGAGGAGAGAGTCTTAGTTAACAGACGTCCTTTAGCTACGTGAGGAACATGAGAAAACTTTGCATCATCTCACTCCACTGCGTTGTCTCTAATAGCCAATGACTTGCAGAATTGCACTGCAGCTAATCTTTCGCTTGTTTCTTCTTCTCATGGCAAGCTTTGTACACACACAGGCACGTGTGTGTGTGTGTGTGTGTGTGTGTGTGTGTGTGTGTGTGTGTGTGTGTGTGTGAGAGAGACAGAAAGGATATCTAGCACAGGCAGACTCCTCCAATCTCAAACCAACACAGGTTCAGATTACCATTTCCTATTTATAGCTGTAATTTGTTCTGAGAGAACAAACCTAGCGAGCTGTGTGTGTGTGTGTGTGTCTGACTTGCAGTATTTGCATTCTCGATGATGATGATAATAATAATAATAATAATATAATGATAATAGCCTCGTGCTGTATTCTATTCTGTCTCACTGATAGATAGAAAGCAGCCCTGAGAGAGAGCTTGAGCAGGAAAAGTGAAAAGGAGGGAGAGGAAGAGGCTGGGGGCTGTGACAACCTACGGAGGGGGAAAAGAAGGAGGAAGAGGATGGAGGCTTTCGGTTTATATATACATTTCTCACATGTTTACCTCAGTGAATCAGGTCATGGATGACTTGACTGGGAGCCGTGAATGAGGCGGAGCAATTGGCCTCCGCAGAACGCTGGATGATCTTCATAGGCTCACATCTCATCTCATCAGGACACCATCTGCCGCTCCGAGAACGTCCTGATCCAAAGAGAGAAAGACAAGACCGTCAACATAATGTTTTAAAACTCAGTAAATTCCTGTTGGGTTCACCCTCTCTCGTCCTCTGGCCTTCCACTCTGCATGCATGCATGCATGCGTGTGTGTGTGTGTGAGAGAAAACTCTCTGAGAAATGTGGAATAACACTGCCGACACGACAGTGATGGGAGGAACACTGTCTAATGGATCGCTTTGACAGAGGACTGTCAGATATGTCACTTAACTATAAGTCATGAGACACAGATAAGACGTGAGATTTCAAGCGTATTGCGTAAATGCATTTCTCCTCATTACATAGGGACCTCGACATAGACCCCCCCAGTGAGCGTGACTATGGAGAAGGGTTCAGAACAAAGAGTGACCTAAATCCACGATGAGAGTGGAATTAAGCTTTCTCTGGTCTCTGAGAAGAAACGAGGAGCCCTTTGATATTGATCAAATTTAGAATGTCAGGGCTACAGTGCACACTTTGGGAACTGATGAGCCAGATGTTGGAGGTTCAAACCCACTGCAGGCTGTCAGGGAGGCCTCTGGTCTTAATCCCCATGCACCCCCAAAACCACCTTCTAATCCATGTGCACCCCCACAACGTGGGGACTAATCACGTAACCTAAGACTCGTCTGACTGACATTTGACATCCTGGACGTCTTGACTTTGTGTGTTTATACACACACACACACACACACGTTAGACTAACCTGTTATCACAAAGTTTCCCAATTTAATTAAATTATGTTGGGAGTCCACATGGATAAAATGAAGGTATCCACAGCTCTATAGTCAGCAACACACACTGGTTAGCATGTCAGCGCACACACACACACACACACACACACAGGAGGGAATAAAAACATTCAGCTACGACAGGCTTATCTGGCCTTGAGTAAGGTCATGCTTTCCCACAGGGTCGTGTCATGGTGTACAACTGATGCTGTTCTATGCTGTATGAATTTCCTCACCTCTTAGGATAACCAAAAAACCTCTAACCAATGGCCTTTTTCAGTTGAAGTCTGTGTCGTTGGCTTGTGCAGATTAACACAGGTGATCATCTGGGTAATTAATCATGACCCCGCTGTAATTCCTCTATAATGACACTGGGGTCATCAGGAGAAACCTTTCCAGCACTCCGAACTGTGTGAAAGAGAATTCTCTCTGACGAATCCCTCGCCACCCTTTACTCCCAGAATGCATTTAATCTTAGCCAGGGAATGAAAGGGAGAGGCTCAGGAGGAAGACATTCCGGAAATCCTATTACACCAAGGTCCTGCGAAACAGAGGGAGGAGATCTTTAAACCAGATTCAAATTAATGGATGAATGGGAACGTTGACCCCACCTACGTGACTGAGCTCCCATGTTAATATATTCAAGGTGGTGCTGGTATATTGAAGCAGAAAAATGAGAATGGCTCCCTCATACAAAGAAACTGGCATGAGGGTGGAGAAACCTCATCATTCCTACCACCTTCCATAAGCCTGGCTTGTCTAACTTTGTAATAGCAACACGAGCAGCGCAGCTCTGACGCATCCCCAGCCTCGCCCCAATAAGCCTACTCATCCATACAATGCAAAGTGCTGAGTTTCCAGAATCACTCTTTAATTGGTCCCTCAGGGGACCAATGGGGTGCTGATCAGCAAATCAGGACCCCCCAAGGTGCTCAACACAACTTAAGAGGCAAAAAAAACCCACAACATGAATCTTGCATAAATCTCTGCATGAATCTCTGAACAGAAAACCTTCGATCTTTGTTCTCTTTGTTCCAACCAAGCACATCCACACCTTCTATTTGTTGACCTATTTGGCAAAGGACCTCGATTAGTAGAAGCTACACACTTGTCAACATGTCAATACCTCAAAAGACTTTCTCACAACTACGACTCAATGCCAGTCCCATGGGATTCCTTAGTTCTGGGGTTCTTTATACCGGCGCCCATTTCCTGCTAGCTCCAAGTATGCCAAAATAAGCCATACTTCTCCCATTTTGATTATGACGGCTCCAAGTACGGCCTCATTAGCTATACCTATGGGGGCATTGCATGTCAGAGTGTGCCTCCAGGCAAACTTTCACGGCCTCTTGCAATGGCAAGCTTCTTAAAGAAACATCAGTTACTTCAAGCAACAACTTCCCCCTGAGCCTAATAAAGGAACATCTTATCGTTATTTACAGGCCCCAAGCATCCTCTTAATACAACAAATTGCAAGTACGTTAAAGAAATTTATTTACCTATAAATCAATTTATCTTTTATATAGATGACTACATGTCCAAAGCTGGGTGACCTGCATAAATAAAGAGGTGTGTATCCGTCACTGGGATAATCCATCACCTCAAGTATTTATGATCTCAACTGGAACCTCTTGACCAGAGAAGGTGATAGCTCCCATACTCCTTCAAATAGGAGTAATGGTCAAATAAAGCTGTGGTGAACTCTGTAGCTGTGCAGCAGTGGATGATTTATATTAAAGAAAGACAAAATCCACCATTTTGATGTGGTCTTTACATGTCTTTACACCGCCAGTGGCCCATTACGGAGAGGTCCGTTTTACAAGTCCCAATCAGTCCACACGTTATGGTGGTAGATACAGAATCAGATGGAGCTTGATGGATTAAGGCTGCATGGCCTGCTTGACGCGCCATGGTGGGTTCGAACCTGCTGCCTCGTCCGTCCGGAAACAAACAATCAGCCACTGAGTTACTGCGGCCCTTGGCTAAATTACACCCACAGCAGCCATCTAATCTCAGCAGGAGTGTAGTTAATGACCTGGTGAAAAACCTCTGAATTCTGTGCTAAATTCACAACCCTGACTACAAACCCAAAACATTAGAGGTGTATGACAAAAAGAGGTGAATCGGTTTAACTGGATCAGAAGTTTATGGACACTTACACCATATTTTAGCAGACCCCAAAAATACTTTTCGATCGAACGAAAAAGCAAACACAATTTAGATTAATTGAGATTCACACTAAGACCGAATCCGCTGTAACGCTAACAAGATGGCGCTTAACACCAATAATGAAAACAGAAGGAGACGAGAGGCGTTCCAGTTTGAAGGAACAATTCGAGCCCACGGTACCTGCAGCAAAGACGACAAGAGACTGCTGTTGTACTTCAGTCCGCTCACCAATGGAGTCAATGAAGGATTTACAGTCTCCTTTGAATTCTCTGTACAAGTCTTGACTTTGTCTCTGGACACGGGGTCCCTGCAGCTCTCCTCAAAAGTCTACACTTCCTTATACGTCACATTCATGACGCTAGGCCATAGCTGATAGGTCTAATATACGTGGGGTCAAAGGTTCTTTTAGCACGGGTAGTTGACGCACTCAGCCAGGGGGATGTCCGTCACCTGGCGGAACATACGGGTAACTACACAGGGACGAGTCGTCTTTTCAAAACCAAAGCTAACAACCAACAGCTCCGAGGAATGAAAAATAAAAGATGTATATCTGTTAAATAGAAGGTCATTCTGGACTAACACTTGCACGAGTAGTGGTCGATTCAGGTGAAAGGTCCTCTTTGCATGCCATGAATAGTCTCCGCGTTGTGGGATGGACACCGATTCAGATGGTTTGGAGGGATTAAGGTTGAATGCCCTTCCTGAGAACCCGCGTTTGGTTCGAAACCTCTAGTTCATCAGTGCTCATCAGGCCAGTGCTCTAGCCACTAAGCAACCGCAGCCCCAGATGGCTGAATTGATAATAATAATAATAATAATTAAAAAAAATAAGTCACTCTTCTGTGACTGAGCGTATGACTTGGCAAAGTGGATCCAAATGAAACAAGTCCCCAACGAGGAAATGACGTCCAAATTGGCGGATATGACGTCAGGACTGGGGCAGCTGTCGACCCAGCAGACTGAAGATACTGTTTTGTTCACACACAGAAATACCAATTGCAAAATATTTGATCATCTGAAAAGAGACCAGGACCCAAAGGCAATAGGAGATGCAACTGGGTGAATTTTAATTCTAATATGTATTTATCTCCTGATGCACGCTCCATAATTCAGGTAAGGGAATCACTAAAAATAGATGAACCAGTTCAACTGGAACTCAAGAAATGTATTGAGAAAAGTTTCATCACTCAAACAAGTGACATCCTCAGTTAGACCGAGGATGTCAGTCGGATGTCCAGTTGAACTGACCGACCTCTTTTTGTGACTATGTTTTCATGTATGCTCAAGAATGATTGAAAATTAATATTCAATCAAATTCAACCTGAATTGACGAATGCACAGGCACTCTTGTATCATTTCAAAACGTGTTTCCCTAATGCGCAGCCAAACTCAGTATGCCATTCGTAAAATACACTGTCGTTTGAATAGAGGCCAGACGCCGCGGCCATGTGAAAAGCAACCGATTCCTCAGACTGAAGCGAGGATTAGGTAGTCCCTTTTTACACACGGAATATCCCAACGCAAGACGCATTGCCATTTGAATTAAGAGGCCCAAAGGGTCAAAGTCAACGTCGTAGCCCCCACATATCCTGCTCACTGAGCTCAGTAGGAATGTTAACTGAATTGTCGTCTGGCATAGTTTCACCTTTCACCCCTCTGCTCGCACTCAAACCCAGGACAGTAAAAACTCAGACCCTCTGTGTAAAACACAGCTCTCGCTCCGTGAGCCCCTCGTTGGAAGGCAGGCTGCTGGGAAGCCACAGGCCTCTCTGCTTCACGGCTGTCTCTCAAAGCTTCCCATCGGGTCCTCTTTCGGTCCCGTGTCAGGATTCAAGATTCTTTATTGTTCCGTCCAATTAGAGGAGGATAGGAGTCAGGTTCTTGTGTTTTGGCTCGTCTGCAATAAAAAGGCAGAGAACAGCTCTAGAAACACCGCTTGTGATGTAACAGTGGAAGTCACGGACACAGTGAGTGTGTGTCAGGTGCTGTGGTCAAGCCCTGTCCCAATAGGTGTGTGTGTGTCTGTGTCAGACAGACAGGCATAGGAATTAGTGTGTATCAGTCACACACCTGTCTGCCTGCTGGCAGGAGCTGTCCCAGAGCCTGCTGCTCCGGCCCTGGAGGAGGTGACCGTGCTTGCCAGATGGCAGCCGCTGAGAGAGTCCATGGTCTGGGATGCTGGAGTCGATGTTAATCCTGTGAGCTTCACTAACACACTGGGTTTATCAGAGACCCCAGCCCCAGACCGCTGCGGCCTGCCCATGCAGCTGTGGAGGATGGCGCGGGCCACGGGGTGCTATGTAGACGCCTAGCTGTCTGCTGGGAGAAGGCAGGCTGGTTCTGACACCTCTCCACGGGGTGGGGCCGTAAAGTGGGAGTAAAGTGATCAGGGCTGAACTTTGGACACAGAATCAAGAGTATGCGTTGTGCTTCCAAGCCCATCACATCTGCACATATGGAGCCAAGCAGAGTCACCAGTGTGCTCCAAGCAAGGGACCCTGGAGCGTATCGTCAGCTGCTGCATGGAGGCCCTTGGAGCGGGTCGGTACTGATGGAGGCATGATCCAGTCCTGACCTCAGCCGGCTGGGTCACCTGGAGGAGGCTGATGATGCTGAAAAACCCAGAAGACCTGATGATCCTGGAACACCACTGAAGATGTGTCCAAGAGCATCAGCAGCATGTGTGCGTGAATCTATTACATGCTGAATATTAATATTGATTGAATTTTCATATTAACTCTGTACACCCATATACATTACACTTTGCACTTTACTGTACCGTTTTCCCTTTCCGGTTAGTTGCCAAACTGCATTGACCGTAATGTTGAATCTGATCTAATCTGTGAAGTGTTTATGATAGGAAATAGTACCAGAGTATCACTTTTTTTTTCCTTTCTGAACTATGAACAGCTCATTGATACTTTCGACCAGTATTCCACATCGAGAGATGGCTGATAAGAAAAATTGTGATTCTCTTCAATGCTTCAATGCTGATTAGACTATGATCAGAATAATCAGAACCTGCTGTTGGGAGGGATTTATTCCAACCCCCCAATCCAGACTAGGTCTAATGAGAGAGGCGTGAAGAGGATCATGGTGAATGGATGGTACATAAGGGCCTCCACTGGACAAATACTCTACAACACTCCTCCATGCTCATATTTGGTGTTGATAATAATGAGAAATACAGTGAGTTAACTTTTGCTTTAGTCACATTATTAGGGCTTAAATACATCATCTGGGATACACACACACACACGTGTGTGTGTGTGGGTGTGTGTGTGTGTGTTGTGTCCTCTGATTTAAGATCAAGGCCTTTTTAAGTAAACTGGGCCCCTGCGAGGGTACAGATTGAAGTTTGGGTGTGTCACCTGGCTGCCATACCGTCTCCTCCCCAACATGCCTGACTGACAACACTGCCCCATAACCTTCTGGTCGGGCCGGGTCACCACGGACAGACTGGAGCACATCACATTCTATTGACCCCTTGATGAAACCGCAGGGTCATGGCAGTGGATAGGATGGGCCTAGGACAAATAAAGGACAATCAATAAAAATACAGAGAATATGAGAATCACTGCATCGATACCAAGCATCCCGGGCCTCCCGGGTCCTTTCTGTGTGGAGTGCGGGGCTTAAAGTCTGTCCCTCTCACAGGCCAGCTCCGAAAACCACCCACCATAGTTGATGCTGCTGCTGGTCTACAGCGTGATGCAAATGGTCATCACAAAAACGACACCATCACAGCAGAAGAGGAGGCGAGTTCTTTGTTTTTTCTGGGCTTTTACATTACTCTGCATCTTCTATAATCATAGTCATTTGCTGTGTTCGAGCAGACTGGAAAAGAATTCAGCCTGTCAGAACACCGAGTCCCCGATTTCCCCACCAAGAAAAGGAACAGTGCCAACCTTCATGCCTGGAGGCGCTTTGTGCAAATCAAGATAGGAGATTTCACGGCTGCATCTGCTAAGATCAAAGCGGTCGTTTGTGGCTCTTATTTTGGACCGGAGGATTATCCTCCCGGCGACGTGATGGAAGTCAGAATGGGATGTGGAAGCCAGGACCAACGAAGACTGGCAGCTGTGTGGCTCCTTCAGTGCACACGGTGGCTGAGAGTAATGGTGGGTAATGGTCTCGGGCACCTCAGAGAAAGCTGCAGAGAAAGAAACAGAACCAACTCAAATCCAACCACAGCAGGCCTACAACAAGGTTTGTCGACAAAAACGGCTTTTAGAAACTGCTTACAAAAGTCCGGAGACCCCAAATCTAATGGATCGAGGGAGGTCATTCCAGAGATTTGGGGCTAAAACTGGAACCCTAGACCCAGTTGATGATCGACCACGAGACTGTACGGCTGGTTCTGGATGTGTTCAGAATCAGCTTTCAGTCCTCCGATCTGCGTTTGACTCCACACCCCTCGACGGCCAGGTGCTGCTCTAGCCTGGTGCATATCAAACTTTACAGTGTTGTGATGTGGACGCAGCCGTCTGAAGCTAAAGACGCTCCATGCACAGCGGTGCCTCTCTCCTGGCTGGCAGCTGGTGACAGGTAAACCGAAACATAAGCCAGCACACCGGGATGCCAGGATTAACACTGTTTTATTGATGGAATACATCCAAACCAGAGGAGCCAACTACGCATTTCACATGTTGGTTCATCCCATTTGCTGTTTTATTACTAGGCTGCATCAAAATGAAAGGAGTGAACTACTTTTTTTCTAAAAGCATGGTTAGCTCCTTTCCTTTTAATCTAATCAGTAATAAAGACGTGAGGGGATTAAGGCCAGATGCCCGTCCAGACACCCCGCTGTAGGTTTGAACACAGTCTCTAGTACGTTGGTTCCTGAGGTGTGCGTTCAACCACTGAGCTACCATGGACAGTCGATCTATCTGTCCATCCATCCATCCCCCATCCATCCATCCATCACCCATTCATCCATCCATCCATCACCCATCCATCCATCCATCCATCCATCCCCCATCCATCCATCCATCACCCATTCATCCATCCATCCATCACCCATCCATCCATCCATCCATCCACACACACACACACACGTTAGCAGTGTTCTACATCATGAGCTGACATGCGAACATTCATATCAATCCATCGTCAACCAACTGTCTGAAATCAGGGTCATGCTGAAGCCTATCCCAGCACTCATTGGGCAAGAGGCTTGGACACCCTGGACAGGTCACCAGTCCATCCCAGGGCTTGAGCAGTTAAGGGTTCGATGTCTCGCTCAAAGATACTTAGACACACTTTCTTCTGCAGGGGCTCGGAATCAAACGAGCAAACTTTCTATTACTAGACAGCCAGCCTCGCTCCTGAGCTATGCTGCCCCTTAGACACACACACACACACACACACACACACACACACACACACACACACATTCACACACATATATTCA
>OMLC01101029.1:0-11364 GCA_900302585.1 Regalecus glesne
AGTGGGTCATAATTGGCTAAGCCTCACATGGGTATAGGGGTTAGGTTGGATAAAGTATTGTGGGTTCACTAGTGTCCCCCTCTGGGTGGTCCAGGCCTCTTGGTTAAGTGAAGGGAAAGTACTCTGCTTCATTCTCCTCTGACGGCCAAGCACTGTGCTTTCCCCACCAGACCATGATGTGTGGACTAGTGAGGGCTAGTGGTCATGTGACTTGGAGGAGACACATGCTACCACTTCCTCCTTCCTGTTGATGTTCTAGAGGGGATCAGAGAGACTGACCCAGCAGTAGGACACTCAGGGGATTCAGGTGGGGAAAAGGGGGATCAATTTTAAAAAACAAAGAAAAAACTGGGAAAAAAAGGATAAAATGTAATTGAAAAAAGCAGCTTATTGTCTCCTCACTCAGGTGAGCAAAGAGCAATACTGGTCAATAGTTATTTAATGGTCAATGGCATATTAATTAATGTAATAGAAATATGCAATGAGGTGTTAATACGAATACCCTTTGGCTTGCCAGGTTGGGAGCCAAGGGAGTCTCCAAAGACATCTGTGAGACCACATGACTGGACGTGAACTTCTGCGGGTTTTTTGTGAGACTTTTAAAAGTAATCGCATTGATTAGGAAACTATCCAACCATTCATCGTCAACCGCTTATCCGAGATCGGGTCACAGGGGAACTGGAGCCCATCTCCGTTCTCATTGGGTGAGAGGCGGGGTACACCCTGTAAAGGTCACCAGTCTATCACAGGGCAGAGCAGTTAGGGGAACAGTGTCTTGCTCAAGGACACCTCGACACGCTTCTCTACAGGACCGGGGATCGAACCTGCAACCTTCTGATCACCAGGTGATCGCTCTACCCACTGAGCCATGCCGCCCCCAGGAAACTATTAACAATAAATTAGTAATTAATAACCACTGATGAGCCCTGTCTTGTCATGAAGCATCAGCATGGTTGAATATGCTGCTCTGAAATTTCCCGTGGGACGTTTAAAGGAATATCTTATCTAATATACGGGTGAATGGTTTGGCCTAGTCAGGGAAAACGCTTACACGAGTGACGAAGTCATATGAAGACGTAAGGTCCCCACTGAAGAGGGAAAAGAAAGCAGTAGACTGAAATTCGACGAGGAACTCTGTCAACAGGTTTCTGTAATGCACCACAAGGTCACCTGGAGGACAGATTACGCTGGCGGTCCCTCCCAGGAGGCCTCCAGGACGGTGCCAAACTACCATGGCCGGCCTGGAGAGGAGCCGTCAGGCCCCCACCTCCCTCTAACCTCCCTTTGGGAGCAGGAGGTCTCCCAGCAGACCTCAGCTGGAATGTGACAAGTCATAAGACTGCCACTGCTCCATGCATCCATCCATCTCTCCCTCCCTTTTTGCCTTTCCCCAGCTTTATATCATTCCTTCTGTCTCTGCCCCTCATTCAGCTCAGGTCCATTCAGTGTTCAATGAGCACGATAACTCTCTCTCTCTCTCTGTCTGTCTCCCTCTCTCTGACTATGGGGGGCAGCTATAAAGTGGAGGATATGAGACACAATAGCAGCTGACCTGGGTCACTGGAAATATCTGAGGTGTGCTTGATTTACCACGCAGGGCACAATGGCGCTGCAGTAAAACGGTGAGATCTGTGTGGCCAGCAGGCCTGCACACCAAAATAATATGTTCACTCCAGGCACGGACACATTAAACCTACACACAAGAAAAGAGACTAACGTGCCAGTTTGCTCAGTTATGCTGCACACTGTGTGCATACCCCACTCTGTAATGATGTATCTCGGGTGTTTGGTGCTGGGTTGGGTGTCGACCCGCGATGTGGTGAATACGTGTTATTTCACTCATAATTCATTACTGGGACAGCAGTGGGCGGTGTTACCATCTTAAGTTAACCGGGTTTTTTAAAAAAAGGTCTCGCCCAGCCTGCAGATAATACCCCAGCATGACGTCTTTGCATGTCAAGACCCCATTTGCGGCTCCGGACCAGGATCGCTTCTGCTGGCTGAGGTCGGGTAAAATAATATGTGGGCAGATTTGTGAAGGCAGCCAATATGGATCCAAATGGCAGATGACAGCAGCAGCGGCGGGGGGGAGGGGCTCATGTGTGCTTATGCACATGTGTGTGTGTGAGAGAGTGAGTGCATGGAGTATACATGTGTGCACATGCATGCATACGTGGCAGCTTGCACACGTGCGCACCCCCCTTGGCAGGACGTCAATCGTGCGGGTCAGGTTACAAAGCGGTGGGACTCATCGCTCCATTCCAGCCGACGGGTGAAAAGAAGAGCCAACATGGCAGCTATGTCAATAAGCGGCACAAGGCCGCCCTGACATCTGCCAGCCGCTCAACCCATCCCCTCAATTTCATATGCCTTTACTAGCACTCTATCAGCCAGCTGTGGCTCCCACTCACATCTGTCACACCTGTGACCCCTGGCCTCTCCAGGGCTGGTGTCCCCCAGCGTTGGGTTGGACAAAAATATAGCAAAAAACCCCACTTCTGGAGTCAAACTGCAGTGATCATTCAGGCAGCGTAACGCAGAGGGACACTTCAGCTAATCAGAGAAGATGTCTTCTTGTTAGTTCGCATTTAGAGAAAAGTCACCCGAACTGGAGAAGCTTAAAAGCAGCTTTAGACAAAACTTGATTCCAAGTTACATTCTGTCCGTTAGCCCCTCCCCACCAAACACACAAACATTCTTCTCCAATTGGTGTGAGGACTCCTCATTGACTACGATCATTCCCCAGCCCTGAAGTTGAGCCTCAACCATCAGAGCTACGGGTCAAACATTAACCCTGAACCCAAGTGAAAGGTCCACCTAACAGCCCTCACCCCCAAACAGGGCCTCAAAGTGCAGGAGTGAGGACCGGCCAAGACGTCCCCAGTCAGGAACACCAAACACGCAGACACACACACACACACAGCCCCATGCACTGTGCTGATGTTGGTGGTGTGGTTTCCTCCAGCAGGTCGTCCGAACACACCGTGGCTGTGACCGGGTAGCTGAGTAAGAGCAGTAACCGAGATTTACCTCAACCGTGCTGGAGTCGTGGTTAAAGAGCCTGATCTATATCACCTTTCAGAGCTTTATACAGCATCAGCCTCTTCTCCTCCTGATCCACCTCTGAATGTGATGGCATGTTCTATATAAAACAACCCAGGCCAGAAGAACCTCACGCAGCATAAACTGAAACACATGTACGGCCCAGACATGGAGCCGTTTAAACCCCACAGTGAAACCCCCTCTCTGCACCCTGCCAGTGCACGTTGTGTGGAGTCCGTAGTGACTCCAGCTCACTTCTGCAGGAGCTGCCAGATAGGTGGTGATGGCGGGTGCAGCTCCTTCTCACACGGAGAGCTATGCAGATGAGGACATGACAGGTGATGAGACTGGACAGGAGTGAGGTTTGGGTTAGCTGGTTGATGGGCAGAACCAGACGCCCTGTCTCATCTTATAGATACCACGTTCTTATAAGACAGGAGAGGGATCAGACCCACAGCTGTTATCTCTGCTCCTCTGATAGAGCAGATCCCAGAAGCTGACACAACCCAAGGGTCGCTTGATAACCTAGCTGTCCACCAGGAGTGATGGAGATGGTGGGAGGAAACGGGAGGTTCCCTCTCCTCTTTTGCACTTCTTCCGTCATGTCCAGAGGTGGTCCCGAGTCAAAATTCTCCACAGTAAAGCCAGAGAATAAAACGACATCATAACCAATATGTACGACAGCAAAGGCTATGACAGTGAGACTGGGGCCGTTTTCCCCCAAGGATGTGACTCCAAGGGGGGTAGTCTAATGATCATAATATTGGAGGTTTGATACCCAGTCCCAGCAGAAAGGGTGGCAAAGTGTCCTTGAGCAAGACACTGAACCCCTAACTGCTCAAGTTCTGAGATGGAGTGGTGACCTGTCCAGAGTGTTTCCCTGCCTTTCACTCAATGACTGCTGGGATAGGCTCAAGCATGACTCCCCGATTTAATAATAATAATAATGATTCCCTTATCAGTCCGGCAAGGGGAAATTTGGATTTCTCTGCATTTTTGACCCAACCTATTGTATAGGAGCAGTGAGCTGCCAACATATGGCGCTCGGGGAGCAGTTAGGGGTTCAGTGTCTTGCTCAAGGACACCTCGACATGCTGTATGCAGGACCGGGGATCGAACCTGCAACCTTCCGATTGCCAGGCGACCGCTCTACCCACTGAGCTATGCCGCCCATGACTTCGGATAAGTGGTTGATGATGGATAGATGGATGGATAGCTTTAATTCCTATCCTAAACATGGAGGTGTTGGTTCTGCTACTGGGTGGTTTAGATAACAGGGACCAAGTTCATGCTTGAATCACGACAACTGTCTCTCCATGATGATGGACAAGAGAAAGTTAGAATCAGATGCAGAAAAACAATGGGGGGGGCAAGAACAGGAGTGAAAGAAAAAATAACTCAACAGCATCTTGTATCCTGCTGATGTGCTTTTGTCTGACTGGGATTTTTCTAAATGCAAAAGAGGGACACCGTTGGTCTCTAGTAGCAGCTGAATTGAGAGCACAGATTTACACTATACAAGATGTCTTTACAGTGTCACTATGATCCAATACTCAGGTCACATTTGGTGGAATATGCAGAGTGTTAGTGGGTAAGATATGGGACCACGGTGGCTCAGTGGTACAGTACATCTCCTGAACTGAAAAAAAAACTAATGTTGCAGGTTTTAAATCACTGTGGGGCATCAGGAAGGGCATCCGACCTTAATTCCGCAAGCTCCATCTAAGTCCGTGTCCATCTCCACAACGTGGAGACTATCCAGGACATGTAAAAAAGGGTAGATGCCCTCCCTGATGCCCTGCGATGGATTCGAAATCACCACATGTGGCTCATCAGTTCCCAAAGCATGTGCTCTGCTATTGAGCTACCGGGACTCCCTGGAATATTATGAAGAATGCAGTGACCAAATGAAGGGGCTTCCTTTCTTTCTCAACATGGTGGGACCCCTCCTCCATCACCTGTCTAACCACAGGCCAGCGATCACTGATAAAAGAGAGTGATGAACGCCCTCCTCGGCGAGAGTAAACACGGCTGTTAGCATCTGAACAAAACGTTCGTGCGGTCCGGCGACAGAAAATAAGCATTTCAGCCAAACTGTAACTCACCGTTTCAGTTTACGTTTGTGTGGGTGTTCAGACACAATCACGAGCGTCCCCTCCGCCCCGTTCTGGAGAGTCTCAGCTGCAGCTCTCTTAATGGAGATGGAAAGTCTGCAGAACGAGAGTGACAGAGAAGCTGTTGTGGCAACCTGCAGCCAGGGAACAAATAAAGCTGTGGCTGATAATCATCTGCAAGCAATCAGTGCTTCTGAATATTTGCTCAACTCCCCTCCTTCCCCGAGTGTAAATATCTGCCAGAGACACTCCATCTGGCTCTCACACTAACCAAATGATCACTCCCCCGGGTGCCAGCTCCCTTCTCCGCTCGGTTGCATATGTATGTACAGTGTGTGTGTGTGTGTGCCTGTGAGCCTTTGGGCAAATCTATGCTATCGGCTGTTTGGGCCCTTAAGTGCACGTTTGGGGGTTTCTGTGTGCTACACCTATGTATACATACAATGCATCGAGCAGGAGCCACCAAGCGACTTGCAGGGACCACCATGATGGAATGTGGCCAGCATCCTCCACGTGGATGTGCTGACAGACTGGTGACAAAGACGAGGTGTGAAACCGACACACCATTCACTGCTGTGAGGCTGCAGATGCCCTGCGTGCCAGCCCCCTAAAATCACAAGCAGTGTGTGAGTGTGTGTGTCTGTGCGTCTATGTGTGTGTAATTTGGCAAACGCAGGCTAGCACTTGGCAGAGGCGGGATCGCACTGCGGTGTGCAGAGCATCTTGGCCACAAACAACACGCTCCTTGTCAGCGGCTGCATGACTGAGAGATTTATAATCATCTGGTTGTCCTTCAGTTGTGTCACAGAGACTATCATTAGCGGCTCACGCCTGTCAGGAGGCCTGAGATCTGGGCTAAAAGAGAAGGATATCTCCCGCTTTCCTGATTCACGAGATACTCACATGGCTCAGTTTCCACATTCACTTAGTCTGCAGACCACATTGGGGTCAGACGACAGCCTGGATCTCATATGAAGGAGCCGGGATAACGTGGCGCTTAATGAAAGCTACGGAGCAGCGCCGTGCAGAGCTCGGGACGCGTGTGAGGAGGTCTACTCAGGATGACATGTATCTATTTATGAAATGAAAGCAGGGCCAATGGTTTACCATTCCTTCCATCCACCCTACTGATGGTGCTCTTTGTGGGAGCCACAGGATGATGTGTGTTTTGTCAGATAAGAACTTTACCATGCATCCTGTCCAATGCTGCAGATCCTCCTCTTTCTTCTTCTCCACATTCAGCTCATCAGTCATCTTTCAGGGCAGCATATCTCAGTGGGTAGAGCGGTCGTCTGGCAATCGCAAGGTTGCAGGATCAATCCCCGGTCCTGCATACAGCATGTCGAGGTGTCCTTGAGCAAGACACTTAACCCCTAAATGCTCCCCGAGCGCCACATGTTGGCAGCTCACTGCTCCTATACAATATAGGTTGGGTCAAAAATGCAGAGAAATCCAAATTTCCTCTTGTGGGACTGATAAGGGAATCATTATCATTATTATTATCATCATTCAGGATGAGGTGTCACTTTTTACTTCTTCCCTCTTTGGATCTACAGACAGATGAACAGAAACAAAAGGCAGCCATGTAAAACTTGGAGATACATCTAGTGATAGATTAGTATGTAGGTAGATAAATCAGGCAGACGAACAGACAGGCAGGTAGGCAGTCAGCCCAGGGGGGTAAAGACAGAGCTTTGCGTGTGGGGATCAATACTGTCTGGCATTTTCAAATCAATACTGACACCAGACTGGGTTTCTCGGCCTCGTGGGACTTGCCGCACTACACAAATAGAAGAAGCTTTGTTCACCTGCTCTTCTACATACACACAACAAATTGTGTTTTCTGCATCTAACCCATCCTATTTTATAGGAGCGGTGAGCAGCTGCAGCACCCAGGGGATCAACTCCAGTTCTTTTTCCTATTGCCTTGCTCAGGGGCACAGGCAGGAACCCTAACATGCATGTCTTTATGATGGGGAGAGGACACCGGAGCACCCAGAGTAAACCCACACAAACATGTGGAGAACATGCGAACTCCACATGGAAAGGACCTGGGATGGGATACGAATCCAGGACATTTTTGCCTTGAGGCAGCAATGCTAACCACGAGGCCACCATGGCACACAGAATAGAACAGCATGTAGGAAAAAAAAAAGTGCACAGTTTTCGGAGTTGACTGGCTGGATGAAGGTTTGATGTTGCCTATGCTACCATAGCGTGTCTGGTAAACAGCGGTCTGACAGCAGCCTTTCTGCCTCTGCTGCCGACATTCCTGCAAGCCCAGTGCAGCGTGTTTGGACATCTGCCGCGAGGTGTATTACGACATCAGACTCACACGCTGCTAGGCCTATCTCTCCATCAGCACACATCAAAACACCGTGCCTCAGACCTCACCTGGCTACACCACCCAAGACTGTCAACAAAACCAAAGTTCTCTGCATCGCATCCCTTCTTCATCTTTACAGGAAGGAGAGGAAAAGCAGACATGGCGGCCCCCAACGTCTGGCTGGGCTTCCCTGTTGACATGTGACTTCACGGACAAAGGGCAGTGAATGATGTGTTAACGATGTGGGTTTCTTTTGTGCACTGCATGTGTGTGTCTGTGTGTGTTTGGACTTGTGCATCTAACAGATAGGAGCTGGATGTCAATGTGGGATGATTAAAGACCCGGCTCTTATCTTCAGTGGGGTTAGTGTGTGTGTGTGTGTGTGTGTGTGATTTATCTCTGCTTGTGTACATACACTTGGGTGTGGAGGGTACACATCCGCTTTACACAAGGCCAACCTGGTCCAACAAACCCCAGCCCCACGCCCATCACCTGCTTCCCTGCCTTCCTCCCCCTGGTAAAAACTGGAAGTCTAAGATCTCGGTTCGGCTGACAATTATGTTGGCCTCCAGGGATTTAAAAGAAAAATAAACTTGATTTACTCATCCTTGTACATAAACACAATTAAATGTGTTCTCTGTATTTAATGCATCCTATTGTATAGGAGCAATGAGCATCTGCAGCACTCAAGGAGAAGTGATAGGGTTCAGTGCCTTGCTCAAGGACATCTATCTCGACATGCTTTTATGCAGGGAGTGGGATCGAGCTGCCAATCCTCTGATGACTAGAAGACCGCCCCATCTCCCGAGCTATGCCGCCCCTGCAAAAACTGTAGCAAACCATTGTTTTTACACTTGTAGAGCAGAAAACGTGTTGGTATGGGTCTAAGAAGGCAGAACTGATCAACTGATGAATTCAACATAAACACTCCCAGCTGCTTAGAGGAGGAAACCATTCTCATATGGCAGAGGAGACCTGTTCATTCGTAGGCCCCTCCATCATATGGGGGCATCAAATATCCAACCAGAACACTTGGCAGTCCAGTATGTTAGACCAGTGGTCCGTCCTCATGTACCAGTCGGTACTACTGATTGTTACTTCCACCAGGTAGTCAACTACACTCACCTGTCGAGTCAACACTGCAGCCATAAAATCACAACCGGTTGTGATTACAGCCAAGTGGTTACACCCCTGACTCTACTAATCGAGATCCTCAGCAAGGACCATTGGTTGACCGATAGAACTAGGTGTGTAACTGTTTGGCTGCAACAGACAGCTGCACCAACACCGATCCTCCCAGGATCATGATGGCCTCCCCTGGTCTAAGCCCAACACACAAACCTACTGCATGGTTTAACATCCCGTGACTGTGATAATACACCTTAATACAGGGCCCAGCCCACTTTTGACAGATTCCATGAAAAACTTGAATTGAACCACAACAGGCCTAATTTAAATTACCATCAACACCACACAAGACAGCATACGTGAGGCAGAGGGACAGCACATATTGACCATAGTATAGGCTAAGCTAGCCTAACCTACATCATACAAGTCAACCCGTTAAGAAACAAACCCACCCAAAACACACGGCACAGTGAGATTGATAAAGTTAATAAATAAAATTGTTTAGCTTAGATAATTAGAATCAATATGTTTTAATTACATTAGTCCCATTTCGTCTTTCTCAGGTCGTCCGTGAGTGAGTGACCACATTTTTTCAGCGCGGTGTTTTTGTAAAAACAAAAGCAGCCATTGTTGCAATGCCCTTATGTGGTACCGATGGAAACTGTAAAACTCACTGTGGCGACCGACCACAGAGAAACAGAGAATAAGCGCAAAGAAGAACAACAGCCTTGGTAAAAACTTAACAGACCAGTTGCATTGCAGTCAGGGAACAAAACAGCCATCACAAAACCCGTCGATGTCAGATAGGACGAGGGCTAACTCTCACAAACACGCAGCTTAAGCAGGCAATTCCATGATTCTTACCTTGATGGGTGATATTTTCAAACCCGGGCCATAACCCCTATCATTTTGGGGTCCGCATAGGTCTAAACGTTATTAGAATGGGTCCCGTGCTCAGCAAGAGCGTTTAGACCTTTGTGGTTTAGACCTACGTTTCAGCCAGCAGCCGGGAAAAAGGTGCAGAACACCCGTCGAATTCCGTCTCCGATTATTGATGTGACTGTCAGCCATGGCGGAAAGAATCCCCGCAGAGATGGACCTTTGCTTTCTTCCGGTCTGTTTCGTAACATCCGTTGAATCCCGCTTCTGTTTGCCCAGAGGGGGCGTGGTTTGTTTACCAAAGAAGAAGCCACGACGAGTCTTGTTGGAGCTGACTGTCCATATGTTGCAGCGCTACCTCAGACATGGAGGAGCTGATCTAAAATAATTCATTTCCTAAATCACGGTGGAATATTTAGCTGATCTCCGGTGTTGGATGAGGCTTTTGAGTCGGACGGCCACTCTATTGAATAAGTATTATTCATTTTACACTGTGTATATACATGATGAAATGTGTCCTCTGCCTAGCGCCTTGCTCGGGGGCACATGTGGGATTATTAACCCTAACATGTCATTTTGATGGAAGGGAATTATTTGAGCTAGAGTATGAGGATGAAGAGCTCCCAGGTATGGAACAGGGTTGAGGACAGAGAGTGTGTGTCACTACACATCGGGATGTGACCACAGAAGGGTGAATCAGTTCATCTGGAAGCACAGTGGACTGAGATGTTTCATCACTCATGTGTTTGTCTCAGCTGACTGCAGGGGTCCTCATGCCACTGAGCTGTTTATCAGAATGGGGGAGTTGTCTCACCTGCAGCCAGCTGAGACAAACACATGAGCAATGAAACATCTCAGTCCACTGTGTGTCATTTAGATGAGGGGGAGCTTATGTCGTTTTCAGGGGAGCCATATTCCCCTTAGTTACCCCCCCCCCTAATTCAAGCCAATCCTCACACAGACTCCTTCTTGTACCTAGGATCAGACGGACACATAATACACACGGGTCCTCACCTCTGCTTTCAAACCCTGGTTAGCCTATCATCCACAAATAATGAGCACGCCCCAAACCTTCAATGATCTAAAGGCTTAACTGCTGCATGACTTCAGATTGGTCGTAATGGACAAGATAAAAAAGGGAAGAAGAAGAAGAAGAAGAGGAGGAGGAATATTAAGAAGAAGAAGAAGAAGAGGAAGAAGATTAAGAAGAAGAAGAAGAAGAAGAAGGGGGATGAGGAAGAGGAGGATGAAGACGAAGAAGAGATCATTAGTGTTTGATGCACAAGCAGATTGAGCCCTATTGGGGGCACTGTTTGTATATAAAGGGAGCATGGTGGTCATTTTAAATAGGCACTATTATGGTACACCAGGGGATGACCAGTAGAAATGAACCCAGCCAAGATAAATTCTGAATACGCAGACCCTGTATAATGTACAAATATAATTATTAATGTGTGTGTGTGTGTGTGCTATGACATATAGGACGCATGCCCAACCAAACACACACCACACACATCGCCCACCATGGTGGGCAGGCTCATGTTTGGCGAGGACGTATTAGTTACAGGATTTAGAAATGATTTGATTATAAAATAGCTTAGACCGTGTGCCTTTAGGCATGTGAATGCCAGGTCCTGGATGTGTGCGCCAACAGGCAGCACTGAATACATGTGGTGTGAGAGTGTGTGTTAGAAAGGGGAGAGGGAGTGGGTGAGGAAGATTGATAGAAAGAGAGAGAAAGACAGAGAGAGAGAGAGAGAGAGACAGAGAGAGAGAGAGAGAGACAGAGAGAGAGAGAGAGAGAGAGAGAGAGAGAGAGAGAGAGAGAGAGACAGAGAGAGAGAGAGAGAGAGAGAGAGAGAGAGAGCGAGAGCG